>WNGS01118742.1:0-11721 GCA_020271785.1 Procambarus virginalis
ATTCAAGATACGTCACCAGTAGCACAAACGTTTTGACCAGGAGGCAAAACGTAACCTGAACCCCCTTCACTTCCCCCACGCCGGCTCGCCACCTGTCTTCAACCAGCAAACCACCCATCCCAGCCAGCCTGCTCCTGATTGGTGACTCGCCGACCGCACACCTGCACACCGCACATCAAAGCCATCTACCTGAGTTGACGTCTGAGCCTGACCAGCTACCAACTTCAGAATATTCTTTGTGCTCTAAGAGTTGACATCTCTCTCTGGCATACTAAGCTCTAAGTTTTGTATACTAAGGGAGGTCTCAACCATAGCCAATATTCTCAGCACAATTTCAACGTTATATTATTTAATCTATTGTGTTTTCGCATTTATCTTTGTCATTTTGCACTATTCCATTCCCCGAGATTTGTCTTTATTTATTTATTTATGTTTAAAGTAAATATTAAAGTTTCATTGTTCATACTTTGCGTTTTACATGTTCCTCCCTCTCACTTACAACAGGCAAGCAGTCTATCTATTTTTTCTTAAGTGTGACCAGGCATTGACACCGGCCATTGGAGGACTGCCGAACATCAACACTACAACACTTTCCCGTCACAATATATGTATATATATATATATATATATATATATATATATATATATATATATATATATATATTGTGACGGTAAAGTAGTGGAGTATGGTGGTCGGCAGTCTTCCACTGGCAGATGTTAAGGCCGGGCCATATAAAATATTATAAAGAAAAAAAAAGAAAAAAAAGAATGACTGCGTGTTTGATAATCTGTGGTAAGGTAAGGGAAGAGACATAAAACACAATAATAAACAATGCTCTTTAATAACACTAAAAAACAAATTGAAATAAAGGCAAAAATCTTGGCTTAATGGTGCAGAACAACAAGTGGAAAAATAACTGAACATAAAACTGGATTACGTTAAAGGGAGGAGAAGTGACATACAATAACAAGCAAAATAATATTAGTGCTGGGAATATATGCGCTAGCTATAAACCTCTATTTGATCACACGAGGTGAGTCAACTTAGGTGTTCATAGCATGAGAGCACTAGATATTCTGGTGAGAGAATGGCTGGGCGGTCCTGACAATGGCTAGCGAGGAATGTGATTGGCGTGGAGCTGGAGTGGTGTGTTGTTTAACGGCCAATGAGAACGCAGGGCGTCCAGTAACAAGCAGTTTGTCTGGGACTGTAGCCGTCGGCGCGACCAGGTGTGCAGAAGTGGGGGGGAAGGAGGGAGTTGCAGGTGCGTGTGGCTGTCTTGATATATACGTTAAGCCACTATAAAACGTATCTTGCATATTGTTGAGAACGGGACGATGAGAAGATATAGCAGGCTAAATCTCTGGGAAGAGATTATCGTCACAACTCTCCCCCGAAGCCTGCGGTTCTGGTAGAGTCACGTTCACGGGAGGTAGAGTGGGAGGTGGAGCTGCCTCTACCTCATGCACTCTGGAGAGGGCGTCAGCGATGATGTTATCAGGCCCCTTGATGTAGCAGATCTTTAAATTGAAGCCTTGAAGATATAAAGCCCATCGCAGCAGACGTTGGTTATTAAATTGGGCTTGATGTAGGAATCTCAGAGGGTTGTGGTCCGAATAGATGGTAGTGGACCTAGCACCGTGCAGATATGGTGCAAAGTGTTGTAAGCTCAGGACGATGGAGAGGAGTTCCTTCTCTATAGTACTATAGTTTTTCTGATGAGGCTTCAACTTGCAACTGTAGTAGCTGACAGGTAGAACCTCCTCGCCTCGCTGCTGCATTAAGACACTTCCGATGCCGGTACCACTGGCGTCGACATGGAGGATGAAAGGCTTCTTGATATCTGGTGAGGCGAGAATAGGATTAGAACAGAGGAGGAATTTGAGTTGTTCGAAGGCAACGGTTTGCTCCCTGGTCCAATTATACCGTTGCTTGGGACTGGTTAAGGTGATTAAGGGGGTTGCAACAGTGCTAAAGTTCTTCACAAACCTACGGTAATAGGAAGCAAGACCAAGGAAGCGCAGGAGCTGCTTCCTGGTAGTAGGCTGTGGATACTGTTGGATTGCTTGAATGTGGATATTTAACGGAGCCAGGCTGCCACTCCCTATAACATGACCCAGGTACCGCACTTTACCTTTCGCGAAGGTGGACTTGCCCAGATTGATGGTGAGGCCGGCTTTCAGGAGCTTGTAGAACAATCGTTGTAGCTGGAGCAGGTGTTCGCTCCAGGTGTTGGATGCTACCACGATATCATCCAAATAGGCGTAGGTGTTGTCCAAGCCCTGGATGACGCGGTTGACAGCTCTCTGAAAGGTGGCCGGGGCATTGCAGAGTCCAAAGGGAAGGCGGTTGTACCTGAAAAGCCCGAACGGGGTTATAAAGGCAGACAGTTCTTTAGCTCGCTCCGTTAAACTCACCTGGTAATAGCCCTTGAGTAAGTCTACCTGAGACAGGTAGCGGGCATTACCAATGGCATCAAGTATGTCGTCTATCCTAGGTATTGGGTAGGCGTCCTTCACGGTGACCCGGTTCAATTTCCTATAATCCGTGCAAAGACGGATTTTGCCGTGAGGTTTGGGTACCAGGATGCATGGTGAGGCCCAGGGGGACTCACAGGGGGTAGCCAGTCCATGGTCCAAGAGATACTGTACCTCAGCACGCATGACTTCCGTTTTGCTAGGGCTGATTCGGTAGAACGGTTGGCGAATCGGCTGGGTGTCAGGTAGCAGTTGGATGTCGTGCCGAGTCACAGTACACTCTTGGGGATCATCTCGAAACAACTCCTGATGTTCTCTGATGAGTTTGATGAGTGAAGCACTATTATCGTCCTGAAAATGATTGTGAAGGTCAGTAAGGATTTCCGAATTAGAAAGCGCTGTCTCAGTGTCAGTGTTTTCGGAAGGAGAAGCAGGGAAGGTCTCACTGTGGCTATATGGTCCTGTAAGTGTAGAATAGGTGGTTAGCACAGTGGGAGGAACACCCTGGTAAAGTTTAAGCAGGTTAATGTGGCACAGCTGGGTCTTCCGCCGCCTATCGGGGGTCTCGAGAACATAGTTGAAGTTGTTCTGGCACTCCTTAACACGGTAGGGTCCTGAGAACCTGTTCTGCAAAGGAGAACCTGGGATAGGGAAATAGGCAAGAACTAAGTCTCCTGGTTTAAACTTCCTTACTTGGCAGTGCTGGTCGTAACGAGTCTTCATCCTTTCTTGGGCTTTCTGTAGGTTGTTGCTAGCAAAGGAATGGACCCTCTCTAGAATGTGTCGGAGGTTTTGAAGATACTGGGGCACATTCTGATGCTCACTGAAGGTGGCATCACGTAGAGAATCCTTGAAAGCCTTGAGAGGTGTACGGCACTTACGTCCGTAGAGCATCTCATAAGGAGATACTCCTAGTGACTCGTTGGGAAGACTTCTGAAAATGCACATAATGAGATCAAGTTGCCTATCCCAATCCTTTGAGGTCTCATTGCAAACTTTTTTAAGAGTGCCTTGATAGTCTGATGACTACGCTCGAGAGAACCCTGTGAAGCAGGATGATAGGGGCTGGACAGTACCTGTTTGATGTTGAACTCCTCCAGAGTCCGTTTGAAGAGATCACTGGTGAAGTTGGTGCCACAGTCGCTCTGAATCTCCTGTGGTAAAAACTCCAGGCAGTATATCTCCTTTTAACTGACTTCAATAAATTAAAGTTTATCTTATTTTTTCTTAGTAGGTAAGAAATTGAGTGAACTGTATGTACTTGTTAAAACTGCCTGAAATTAATCTCACACAAATTGGAGGGACAATTTGTAGCTTAAACCACTTTAAGATGGCTCCTTCTTAAACTACAATTGTTTACCTAAGTTTAATTATTGTAATATTTTATCATACCACATATGGTGGTCTAATCTACTATTATTTCAATAATTATTACTAGTTATGAATACTACTACTACAATATAACAAAGGGTCTTAGCTGGACTTGTTGTATTGGCCCTGCTAAGGCTGTGTTGTTTATTGCATCAAATGGGTGTGGCCCTGTGCCTCATGGTGGCACATAATGGCGGCTGTGTTAGGCCTACAAGGCTGGCATACAGCTAGGTACAATATGTTTGTAGTTCAACATTCTGCTCAGCTACTTGCTGCTCCAAGTCACAATTTACCTGTTTGGGATGCAAGGAATTAGTACATTTCCCTAAACATATCAATACAGGTATAACATGGTATGTGAGGGCTGTAAAAATGGGGTACACGTACATGGTATTGGTGTTGTTCATATTTTGTAACCACACTTATTTTGCTATTAAACAGTGCACTAGAATAATAAACAAATACTTGGTAAGACGGATACTGGAGTACTCTTATTTGTAGTAGTGGTGTTGATATGGCAGTTTCTTAAGGTAGAGTAGGTCTCCTTTGTAGCCATTAACACAACACACACGAGCCTCCTATGTTATTGTTTATGTGTGTGGCGTCTGTAAGAGACGCTCTGCCTCCCTTGTTCCAATATTGTGGTTCTACTTCTAAGTTAAATTTACGTTAACAAGAGAGTCAAGCTATATTTTGGTGTTAGTAATTATATTCAGTCTTATTGAACACTTTTTTATTCAATTTAGACATTAAACTGTTGTATGAACAGTGGTTTAATAATGTAAATACTGCGGCGACGTCGATGACGTCACGGAGTCTCTCATTCTCTAATTTTAAGAGGATACTGCTAAGGGAAGACTATACTATTTGTGTATGTGTGTCGGTTTCCCGACATAATTCCGGGGGGGAAGAACACGGGTCGAAGTCCCGGTAAGGACTGCGATCACTTTATTCTTCTCCTTCAGAATTATAATGCTGCTTTAATTTGAGTTTACATTGTTGAGCTGCAGTCCTTTGGGGACGTATGTCCCGTACTGGCGTATCGGGTGCTGGAAGTCGCTGTACGTCTTCGTTCCTGGCCAGTTCTAAAGGAACTAATTTCTCTAAAGTTTTGAGAGTAGTGTTGCCTCGGCATTTTACTTTCACTATTCTCAAGATGCCCTGGCTGTCTGGATGAACAGAGACTATTTGACCTATAGGCCACTCTGAGCGTGGTCCATCACTATCCACCAGAACTATGTCACCAGGGTTCAAGTTAATTCTGTTGTAGGGGTTGTTTGCCCCGTAATGATACTCTCTCAGAGCTGTAAGGTATTCTCGAGTCCATACGTCATTCCACCGACTTATCACCCTTGATAGATGTTTGAAACGTTGAACCAAATCACTCTCTTGGACATATGAAGGATCCTCTGGTTCCTCGTCCGTAAGGGACACAAGTGTTTTGAGAGGTCTACCATACATCAAATGAGCTGGACTTAATGGTTCACGCTGCAAAACATCATCAGAGAGGTAGGTAAGTGGTCGGTTATTGACTCGTGCTTCTATCTCTATGACTACTGTTTGAAGCTCCTGCAGGTCAATCTTTTGGCGGTGTAGGGTTTTCCGTAGAGAACGTTTTACCGTACCAACCATGCGTTCATAGAAGCCTCCGTGCCATGGTGCTCTGGGAGGTATGAATTTCCAATGGCACTGCCGTTGATTTAGGGCTGTGCGTACCTTTGGGTGTGTCCAGATTTTCCTCAGACATGCTTCTCCTGCCACTAAGTTGGACCCATTGTCTGAGATCATTAACTTAGGACAGGATCTACGTGAAGCAAACCTGCGGAAAGCCTGTAAGAATGCTTCGGCACTCATATCGGGAGTCACTTCTAGATGGACTGCCCTTGTTGTGGCACAAGTAAAAAGACAGATGTAAGCTTTTACTGGTTTCTTGTCTTTAGTGCCTGTAAGTGTTAGTGCTCCTGTGAAATCTACTCCTGTTGTCTCAAAGGGACGAATATGTACGACTCGTTCCTTCGGAAGTGGAGGAGGGCCAGGATATGGACACACTCTGGCCTCGTATCTCCGGCAAACAACACAGGATTTGATTATTGATTTTACTGTCTGTCTACCTTGGGGTAGCCAGTACTGTTGTCTTAAGTCTGTGAGAGTATCTAATACCCCACCATGCAGAGTGCAGTATTTGTGTATATGTAACACAATTAGTTTGCTTACTATGTGGTGACGAGGGAGCAATATTGGATTTTTTGCTTCCAGATCTATGTCAGCGTGCTGTAAGCGGCCTCCGCATCTGATTATGTTATAATTGTCAGTGTCTAACCAGAGACCCAGATCATGTTGTAGCTTCTTTGGAACATTGTCAAATTCTGTCCCGAATGTGTCGATCTGAGCTCTTTTGACCCAATACCTTAGGGCATTAGGGAATTTATGCTTGATTCCTATTTTCTTTAGAAAATCAAACACTACTTGGGTGACACCTATAAGTTTGTTCAGTTCAGAGTACCGAGTAGGATCAATTACCAAAGTCCGAGGTGGTTCTGGGTTCTCAGTGGGAACAGTAACATTGGTCACAATGACTTGTGGCTTTTGTTCAGGCCACTGGTCGCTGATTAGCCACTGAGGTCCATTGAACCACATCTCTGCCTTTGTTAATTGCCGTAAAGTCAGTCCTCGGGAGAGATAGTCAGCTGGATTCTCTTTAGTGGGTACATATCTTAGTTTATACCCTGCTGACAACTCTCGTATTTCCTTAACGCGGTTACTCACGTAAGGATTCTTACTGTTATTGTTCTTAACCCACTGTAGCACTGCCTCATTATCTGACCAAACTACTGTTTCTTTAAAGTGGATGTGGCTTAAGGCCTTGATCAAATAATGAGCCAATCTTACTCCTAACAGTAAGGCTGTTAATTCCAGTTGTGGCAGTGATCTTTTCTTTAAAGGTGCCACTCTGGCCTTTGATGTGAGCAAATTGGCTTGCCCATTTGTGACCAGGTAAGCTACTGTGCCATAAGCCTTTCCTGAGGCATCACAAAATACATGTAGCTTAATTGGTTCTTTTTCATTTACTACTGTGTTCCTGGGGAACTTGACAGACTCTAGGGTACTTAAATCTTTTACTAACCCTTGCCATTTTTCTTGTAGAGCAGGTGTTAGAAGATCATCCCAGCCTATCTTTTGTTGCCAACATTCCTGTATTATCAACTTCCCATTAATCAGTACTGGGCTTAATAGTCCTGGGTCGAAGGGTTTGCTGACTTGTGATAGTAATTTTCTCATTGTTAAGTTAGTGGTATCAGGCTTCACTGACTTGATTGTCAACTGATCTGTTGTCGTGTTCCATTCGACACCTAGTACCTTTGTCATCTCGGGTACCTGGTAATCGGGAAATTCAGTTGAGATCAGTTGATTTAATTTTTCATTGTTAGAGACCCAAGATTGGAGAGGCATATTGGCTCCCATTAATTCTCGATTGGCCTCATGGTATATGTCCAACAGTTTACTTTCACTGTTGGTTGTACCTTGAAAATTATCCACATACAGGTTTTTGCTAATTTCCGTCTTGTTCGGGCTATTGGACTTCTTCAAGTGCGTATCCAAGGTAGCTTGGAGCAGAAAAGGAGATGACGTGGCGCCAAAAAGGACAGAGGCAAACCGGTAAGTGATTAATTCACTGTTCGGATCGTTAGGATCCTTAATCCATAGGAACTTTGTGTAGTTCCGGTCTTCTTCTTGAAGACCTACCCTAAGGAATGCCTTGCTGATGTCGGCCGTATATGCATAAGTCCCAATACGGAACTTTAACAGCACGTCGTAAAGCCTTTGTGTTAGGCTAGGGCCAGTTTGAAGACAGTCGTTTAACGAAACACTACTCGGCCTCATTTTAGCACTGCAATTAAATACTATCCGTAATGGGGTAGTTGCAGAATTCTTCTGTACACAATGATGTGGTAAGTAGTGACCTTCCTTTGGGTTATCATTTGTAACAACTTCGATAAATTTGTCATCGAGTTGCTTCTGTATTATTTCATGGTACAACTTCAAGTTCTCAGGTTGTCTTTGTAAGCGCAACACCTGTGATCTCAATTGGTTTTGTGCCATAAAATGGTTGACGGGTAGCTGAGGGTGATTCAGCTTCCATGGTAACCTGACCCAGTATTGATTATCTCTGTATATAACTGAGTCCAGGTATTGTTTGTAAGTCCAGTCATCATCTGGGCTAGGTTGTTCAGGGACAATGCCGAGAGTTGCCAGGTCCCATAACTTGTGTACAGGGGGATCAAGCTCTTCCTCGGACATGTCTCTGAGTTGCAGTGGAGACTGGTCTCCTAGTCATGCAACCATTACTGGGTTGGCATGTTGGTGTTCTACAGGTGTGGGTTGGTTTAGCCGTAATACAGGGCCTGTTAGCAAATAGCCACCTGCAGATGGTAACACGTTCATACCGTGTTTGTATTCCTTTCCTTTGATAAACTTATGGTAGACATCTGATCCCATAAGGATTCCAATATTGGAAAGGTTGTCTGATGTGATTTTATCAGCCAAATGAATTCCCCTTTTTTCTAGGAATTTGGCTGTTGTCCCCAGACCATATACATACAGATCTGTTGGGAATCTATCTACTACTAGAGCTTGTACATCTTGTTCGTAACCTCCTAATCGTACTGTGGGTTGTACTACCTCGTAGACTCGGGCTCCTGAATCAGTCAGGAATCCTGCTATGTTTATTCGTGTCTCCTCTACAGGTGTAAGTTTCAGTGTATCTACCAACTCTTTGGATATAAAGGTCAATTGGGACCCTTGATCAAATAATCCACGTACGGTGGCTTTGTTCTCTCAATTTCTAATGATCAATCGTGCAGTAGGTAGAGCTGATTTATGTTTAGACCTTGTTGAGAAGACACTTATGTCAGGTAGCACAGTACAAAGCTGTACTGAGGTGTTAGTTCCTTCCTCCTCCTGTGGTTTGGCAGACTTTGTACTTGAATCCCCACAAAGTGCTGTATGGTGTTGACCCTTATGGCACCTATAACAGGTGGGTATTGTTGATGTGCAGCTGTCGGGATGATGTTCCCTTATACACTTGGTACATCTATGTAACTCCTTGAGTCGTTTTATGCGTGTTGCACGATCGGGGAAACGTCTGCAATTGTACATGGAATGTGATTGTTCACAGAACAGACATGGTCTCCAGACGTTAACAGTATCTTGAGGAGTCACCGATTTGGGTGACGCGTTACCTGTAGGTTTGGAGGTACCAACTGCGTATGTGCCCACACTGCCTTGTCTCCACTTTGGGGAGGGAGAAGTTGTTTTAGATTTGTTTGGAGTACTGTTTGTACTCTGTTGTTTACTATTAGTAGTAGACGAAGGTTTAGATGTCGCTTTTTCATCTGGGTTAACTCTTTCTCTTTCTATGATGGTTTGTAACCCCTTTGTAATCTCTGTTACGGTCAGAGATGACTTTCCATACAACACAAAACACTTATCCAGGATTTCCCTGGGTAATTTGCGAGTCATATGGACTTGGATTATCCAGACTGATTCATCCAAGTTTACTTTATTTTTAAGTGCCTTAAGCAAAGACTCAAGCTCCAATCTAAAGGCTTGGAGTGAGACTGCTGTATTATTTGGATGTTTAATATCTAACAGCTTCTGGGTTAAAATTCTGATAGTCCTTTCAGGCTTCGCATAGTTTTCTTTCAATAGTTGTACGGCATTGTCATAATCGTCATCTGTGTGATTTAGATTACAGACTACCTGAAAGGCTTCATCCTTCAATGTAATGTAATTATCAAAAGAAGGCACCAAACCGGGAAGGCTATGTAGCACCATCAAAGTGCGAAATAATCAGAGGGCGCTAAATATTACTAAGAAAGCCAATACGAGAACAAAAACGCATAAGGCGAACGATATCAAAAGTATCCGATTCACCTAGAATTCTATCGAGGAACAAGTGACCGCGAGGGACGGTCGGAAAGCAAGACACACGCTCGTCCTGGAAGGCAGGACATTCAACAAGGATATGCATAACCGTAAGAGGGACAACGCAATTCGGACAACAAGGAGCAGGGCGGCGCTCCATTAAGTGACCGTGGGTTAAGCGAGTATGGCCAACCCGCAGCCGTGCTAAAGCAGTTTCCCACCGCCGATTACGGTGGTAGGAGGAAAGCCACGGGGACACACTACGTTTGAGAGTACGCAGTTTGTTACCAACCACAGAGGACCAACAACTCTGCCACCGGGCAAGGATAGAGGAATGAATAACCGGATAAAAGTCAGAATAAGGAAGACCCTTACGGGAGATGGGACAAGAACGGATGGCATCCTTAGCGGCAGCATCTGCACGCTCATTCAAAGAAACACCAATATGGCTGGGAACCCAGCAAAACTCTACCGATTTAAACTTGCTAGAAATAAGAAACAGCCATTGCTGAATCTCGATGACCACTGGGTGGACAGGATTAAAGGACCCAAGAGCCATTAGGGCACTACGAGAGTCAACGACAACCACAAAGGAGGAATGAGAATGAGAAAGCAAGAGACGGAGAGCATAGAGAATAGCATAAAGTTCCGCCGTAAAGACGCTAGCCTCCGAAGGGAGGCGACACATATAAGTACGGTCAGGAAAAACAACAGAGTAGCCCACACCGTCCGCAGACTTAGACCCATCGGTAAAGATGGAAATAGAGCGGGAGTGCGAAGAAAAGTGCTCAAGGAAGAGGCTTTTCAGAACTGAAGGAGGGGTAAAGGCTTTAGTAATACAAGTCAAGGACGTACAAAACTTGGGAAGGGGGACTCTCCACGGAGGCAGGGAAGGAACAATACGAGGAGAAACATTAGAAAGACGAACAGAAAGAGAATCCTGCAAGCGAGATAACCGGACAGAAAGTGGGAGACAATGAAGAGGAACAGGAGCTACAGGAGGAGAAAAAGTCAAAGCACGACAGAGGCGAGAGGAAGGATGCTGTAAGGACCGCGCAAGATAGCGAAGACAGTAGCGGTCACGGCGGTCCTGGAGAGAGAGAAAGCCAGTGTCAACATACAAACTGAGGGCGGGAGTCGAACGAAAGGCACCAGAGCTGAGACGCAACCCAGTATGGTGCAAAGCATCAAGACGGCGAAGAGTAGAAGGAGAAGCAGAAGAGTAAGCAGGGCAACCGTAATCGAGTTTAGACAGGACGAGAGAGGAGTGCAAATATAGGAGCGTGCGTCTATCTGCTCCCCAAGAAGTATGGGACAAAACCTTAAGGAGGTTAAGGGCCTTAGAGCACTCAACTCGGAGGCAAGAGATATGGGCTGACCAAGACAAACGAGTGTCAAAGACTAACCCCAAGAGCTTTGCGGAATCCCTGTACACAATGGGATGACCATAAAGCGACAAAGAGGGACGAAGACAACATGCTTCCGAGTAAAGGTCATAGCACAAGTCTTAGATGCAGAGAACTTGAAGCCATGATCGGTGGCCCACGACGACACGGCATCAATCGCAAGTTGAAGCCGCCGTTGAAGGAGAGGTGAATCATCACCCTGACAGCAAAGGGTAAGATCATCACATACAGAGCAAGAAGACACCAGAAGGAAGAGAAGAAAGAAGACCGTTGAGGGCAACTAGAAAAAGAGTAGTGCTCGAACACTACCCTGGGGTACACCCTCATACTGCCGAAAAGGGGCAGAGAGAGCAGTACCAAGCCGCACACGAAAGGAACGACGAGAGAGGAAGCTCTGGGGAAAGAGGGAGGTTTCCCACTAAGGCCAAAAGAATGAGTTGAGACAGAATGTGATACCGCCAGTAGTGTCGTAAGCCTTTTCTAGGTCAAAAAGGACGGCAACAACGGAAGTCTTCGCAGCAAAAGCATTACGAATATAGAC
>WNGS01118744.1:0-16322 GCA_020271785.1 Procambarus virginalis
ACGTTTTTGTAGTGGCTAAACGTATATTAAGATAGCCACACGTACCAGCAACTCCCTCCTCCCCCCCACTCCAGCACCTGCTGCACCTGTCGACGCGCCGAACCCTTCACTGCCTAACTAGCGACTTGCGGCCATCCACTTCTCATTGGCCGCCAACCAACACTCCACTCCGGCTCCTCGCCAATCACAGACCTCGCCAGTTATTGTTTGAGTCCCTTGCGTTTCTGCCAGCCAGAATATTGTGTGGCTCGCAGCTATGAACTCCTAAGTGACTCACCTTGTGTGGTCAAATAGAGGTTTATAGTTAGTGCATATATTCCAGCATTCATATTTTATTTACTTTTGTATGTCAATTCTCCTCCCCATTAACGTAATCCTATTTTCATGTTTATGTATTTTTCCACTTGACATTTTTTTACCATTAAGCCAAGATTTTGCATTTGTTTCAATTTGTGTTTTTTTATTGTTATTAAATCCAGTTTTTATTATTGTCTTTCGTATTTCCGACCTTACCACAGATTACCAATCACGCAGTCATTCTTTTTTTCTCTTTTTTTTCCTTTTCTTTTTTTTATATATTATATGTGGCCCAGCACTGACACCTGCTAGTTGGAAGACTGCCGACCACCATTTCCAACTCGTTACCGTCACAACAGATTTTACATTCATGGTTGTTAGCTTTCGCTTCTCGCCAGTAAAGTTATAGTAAAGTCAGCCGGGATGTGCTAGTTGCAGTATTACGGCCCCCCCCCCCCTGGCCTCTTGCTTATGATTAGTCTGGCCCTTCATGGAGGATTAGTTTCCTCAGCATTCTCCGCATTTTACGTTTCGTCTTGCTGAATACTTATTTTACTCATTCCCGGTTTAAATTATGTGTATCACTCACGCTTCTCCCTTCAAGCTACTACGGGATTCAGCCGGGATGCGCAGTTGCGGTGTCACGGGCCACATGCCTCCTGCTAAGTTTATCTGGCCTTGTTATGCTTAGTTCCCTCAGTCAAAACACATCATTGAACTCAAAAGCACAACTTCTGCTTTGCCATTAGGTTAATAAAAAAGTCAGCTACGGCGCGCTTGTTGCAGTGTTATGGGCCTTTGTCTCACGCTTTAAGTTTTCTGGCCCTACATTTACGATTAGTTTCCTGAAATTTATTACTGTATATTATGTTCAGCCCTTGCTGCTTATGTTATTTACTAGAGGTCCGTTTGTAGCCTACCATTTAGGGCCTAAATGTTTACACGTCAGCCCTAAATGTACGGGCCTAAAAGTAATGTAAATGTAAATGCAATGTACGCTGCTAACGTCCCAGTTCCATGGTTGATTCCCGGCAGCCGATGTCCCGGCCGGTGGCGCTGCTGTTCCAGCCGCTGCTTTCCCAGCTGCTGATGCCACGGCTTATGAAGCCCAGCTGCAGCGTTCCACCTGACGTGGTCCCTATCAATTTATCACTCTTTCCAGCCTTAGTGTAATTTATGGTATTCCCAGCTTCATGCCTAGTTCCCGTTATTCTCTACTGACAGTTATATTCCAGGCTTTTGCCTAAATTGTCTTGCAGCCGGACTCCTACTTACCACTGAAGTCTTCCCTAGTGGCCAGTTGCCGCTATTTCCTATCTCCATCAGATGTTAATGCTCCAGCCGCTGATGTCCAGCTGCAGGTGTCCCAGCGGCGATGCTCCAGCCGCTGATGTTCCGGGGCACGATATTTTGCAGTTCAACATTCGGCAACGGTCGTTAAGTTAATCCATTATTTGCCCAATTCTGTCTATTGCTGCTTGCGTTATACACGCTAAGTTAATGTGGGTTTAGGGTTAAGGTCTACCATCGCTGCTTGCTTCTTTAACTTATAAAATCCTTGCTCATCGTATTTGACTTAACTAAGCCAGCTATAGGTTGGGCTAGTTACTGTGTTACAGGCCTCATGCCTCTTGCTTCAGTTTCCCTGGGTTAGCATTTCCACTTGCCTACAGCAATTTATTTCTACCATGGTTACTTGTCATGTTGCGTGTTTTAATTTATTTTGCTGTGTTTACAGTGCGTTTGCTTAACTTTTGCTCTGCCATTAAGTTATTAAGCAGAGTCAGCTAGGATGCTCTAGTTGCATTGTTGCGGGCACCTGTCTCCTACTTTAAGATTTCCTGGCCCTGCATGTATGTTTAGTTTCCTCTGAAATCTATTACTGTATATTCGTTTAGCTCTTGCTTGATTATGTTAATTACTACTGGTTACGTTATGTTATTTATCATTTACTCCCTAAATGTTTACATTTATCCTACCACAATTTAATTCTACAATTGATGTATTGTCCATGTTGCATGTCGTTTTACTTTGCGGTGGTTACAGTTGTCGTTTCACTTGCTTGCCTCTTAAGTTATTAAGTAAGTCAGTGAGGAGGCGCTAATTGCGGTGTTACGGCCATTGCCTCTTGCATTAAGATTTTTGGCTTTACAATTCTGTTCGTTTCCTCAGGAATTTATTACCGTGTTTTATGCTTAGTCTTGCTACATAATTATGTTACTCACCACTGGTTACATTTACGTTGTTTACTCTGCTATTTGCCTCTATGTTACTAAGTAAAGTCAGCTAGGATGTACCGGTTGCGGAGTACGGGCCTCATGCTTCTTGCTTTACGCTCATTCACGTCTGTTCAATTTACTTTCTGGGTTTACATTTACGGTTGTTTAACTAATACTGGACGCCGTCTTTCACTACTTCTCTTAGTTCCCGCTAAGGAGGCGTCCGTTTGTGCCAGGAGTCAAGACTTTTGTATCTGGCAGTACCATTGCTAGGCTTCTATTAAGTCTCCCCACTCAGTTATGCTTGGGACTTTATTCAAATCTACCATTCCTGCCTCTCGCAACAAGTGCAGCATCCAGTTAACCCCACTCTTGCAGCCTAAGCTGACACCAGTACGCGTATGGTGTGGGCCCACCACAACCGTGCCGTTGCCTTACACGTTACCACTGCATGCCAGCTTCTACTCCCCCCCCCCCCTTTACTGCCTTAATACTTCCAGATCCACGGTAGAACGCGCACGAGGAATACCATGTATGATCGAGGACCACGTGGTGGGGCCCGAGAGGCGGACCACTGATCACGTGCCACCATGAGAGGTACTCTGGGTGGCGACCTACATGCCTCTAAGCCGCCTCCTCCCCCCCACATCCGTGGGGCTCGCTACAGCGACAACGACTGACACGGGGTCGACCCTGGGGAGTCGGCCTCTGTGTGGACAGCGTTCACTTTCCCACACCCGCCCTGGGGCCAGCCTTCCAGGACTGGTCTCTGTGAGGGTGGGCTCCAGCGACGAGGATATACACGGGATCGAACAGTCATTTGCCATGGTGGAAAGCACTCCCTACATGGGGTACAAACCCTGCAGTACGTACTCCTCCCAGGGTCACTGTCGGCGGGTTATCCCGCCTCTCTACGCCCATGGCTTGTCAAGATGGCGCTCCATCGGCCCACCAAGGAAGCTGTCTCCGTTAGCAGCATCTGCCTGTAGACCCGGACTGATACCTTTTTCAGTCAGGGGCACCTGACTGTTTTCTAATGGCCTCTCCGGGCATACGGGCACGGTTGGGGCCACGGTAGCGAGCTGGCATGTTCCTCCTTATAGCAGCCGGCTCCCGCTCTGCCACCTCCCCTCCACATCCGTGAGGCTCGCAGCAGCGACACCGACCGACACGGGGTCGACCTTGTACATCCTAAGTCAGGCGGGATGCTGTTGCTCTGCCACTTTGAGGCCGCCTCACGGCCAGCGGGCCTCGCCCTTAGGGGGGGGGGGTCCGGCCAGCTGGCCTGCAGTGCGGGTGCAGCGCCGGTCCCCAAGTGTCCCGCTGTCCGCAGCTAATACTTTGCCCAGTCTAGGTGCTAGGTCAGGAAACCCTTCTACTTATTCCTGGTTGGCCTCCGTTAAGTGTTATGTGGCCTATTCACTTGATTAGCGAATAGGCAAGTTCACTTGAATTACTGAATTTGTCCTGACTCTTATAAACTGCGTACTTTGAAACGCACTGCCAGACGAGTTGGGCTCGCATATAGGGAAACACGTACGCCAGCAAAGCTCAAGCTCTTTCAGAAAGCCCTAGCCAAGGCGAGAGAGCGCATGACAGAGCTCAGGCAAGATAACTGGGAAACTTTTGTTAACAGTTTAAACTCTCACACACCCCTCAGCCAGGCATGGAAGGATATTAAAAGAATTAAAGGCGATAAGATCGGCCAAGTAACACACCCTCACCCTCTACACAGAGCAAACGAGTTAGTCGATGCTTGGGCAACCACCTCTAGCTTCAATAATCTTCCCCTAGACATACAGTTCAGATTAAATGCTGGTTACGGAGATCGAGAAAGGCTCGTTGACTTCATGCTCCACAAGGAAGATGAATGCAACGTGCCATTTACTGAGTTTGAATTACTCGCAAAGCCACATCCCCCGGTGAAGATGGTATCACTTATGACATATTGCGTCTGCTCCCTTTAGTACCAGGGAATCCCCTGCTTGAGCTGTATAATATGAGCTATGTTACTGGGGAACTTCCTATCTCTTGGATCAACAGTATAATCATTCCAATTCCCGAGCCAAATCAAGAGAATGCTTTCCGCCCAATTTCCCTTACTAGCTGCATTTGCAAAACATTCGAGAGAATGGCCCTAAACCGTCTCCTCCATAGAATAAGAACCATGCTATCCCCCCAGATATAAGGCTTCGTGCATGGAAGGAGTGTGCATCATTGCATCACCACCTTTCTTACCCTGCACACTGAAAAGTCATATACCACCTTCCTAGATCTTAAGTCTGCCTTTGTTATTGCAAATAGACTTGTTATCTTGAGTGAGCTTGCAAGAATGAATATTGGTGGTCGGCTTCTTTGTTGGATCAGGGGTTACTTATCCAACAGGAAGTCATCTGTATTTTTCCAGGGGCATGGGAGTGTAACAAGAGACTTTGAACTAGGTACCCCGCAGGGTGGTGTCCTCAGTCCTACCTTATTTAATATCTTAATAAACACGCTGTTAAACTCTATACCGAGCAAACCCAACGTCCACATCATTAGCTATGCTGCTGATATAATGATACACACCACTGGGTATACTAACACGCAGAACACTCTTAACTCTGTTTTAGACTCATGTCAGGACCTAGGTTTAATTATCTCAGCAGAGAAAACAAAGATACTAAATCGGCGCCCACCCAGGCAGGGAGGAGCTGTTCGCAAGATGCAACTGTCTGATGGCTCCCAGCTTGACTATGTAAACAGATTCTCTAAACAGGGCACAGTTGGTGCCCTGTGACTGTGGTCTGTGGGTTGGTGCCCTGTGACTGTGGTCTGAGGGCTGGTGCCCTGTGACTGGTCTGAGGGCTGGTGCCCTGTGACTGTGGTCTGAGGGCTGGTGCCTGTGACTGTGGTCTGAGGGCTGGTGCCCTGTGACTGTGGTCTGAGGGCTGGTGCCATGTGACTGTGGTCTGAGGGTTGATGCCCGGTGACTGTGGTCTGAGGGTTGGTGCCCTGTGACTGTGTGTCTGAGGGTTGGTGCCCTGTGACTGTGGTCTGAGGGCTGGTGCCCTGTGACTGTGGTCTGAGGGTTGATGCCCGGTGACTGTGGTCTGAGGGCTGGTGCCCTGTGACTGTGTGTCTGAGGGCTGGTGCCCTGTGACTGTGTGTCTGAGGGTTGGTGCCCTGTGACTGTGGTCTGAGGGTTGGTGCCCTGTGACTGTGTGTCTGAGGGCTGGTGCCCTGTGACTGTGTGTCTGAGGGCTGGTGCCCTGTGATTGTGGTCTGAGGGTTGGTGCCCTGTGACTGTGGTCTGAGGGTTGATGCCCGGTGACTGTGGTCTGAGGGCTGGTGCCCTGTGACTGTGGTCTGAGGGCTGGTGCCCTGTGACTGTGGTCTGAGGGCTGGTGCCCTGTGACTGTGGTCTGAAGGTTGATGCCCTGTGACTGTGGTCTGAGGGTTGGTGCCCTGTGACTGTGGTCTGAGGGCTGGTGCCCTGTGACTGGTCTGAGGGTTGATGCCCGGTGACTGTGGTCTGAGGGTTGATGCCCTGTGACTGTGGTCTGAGGGTTGGTGCCCTGTGACTGTGGTCAGAGGGTTGGTGCCCTGTGACTGTGGTCTGAGGGCTGGTGCCCTGTGACTGTGTGTCTGAGGGTTGGTGCCCTGTGACTGTGGTCTGAGGTTGGTGCCCTGTGACTGTGGTCTGAGGGCTGGTGCCCTGTGACTGTGGTCTGAGGGCTGGTGCCCTGTGACTGTGGTCTGAGGGTTGGTGCCCTGTGACTGTGGTCTGAGGGTTGGTGCCCGGTGACTGTGGTCTGAGGGTTGATGCCCTGTGACTGTGGTCTGAGGGTTGGTGCCCTGTGACTGTGGTCTGAGGGTTGGTGCCCTGTGACTGTGTGTCTGAGGGCTGGTGCCCTGTGACTGTGGTCTGAGGGCTGGTGCCCTGTGACTGTGGTCTGAGGGTTGATGCCCTGTGACTGTGGTCTGAGGGTTGGTGCCCTGTGACTGTGGTCTGAGGGTTGGTGCCCTGTGACTGTGGTCTGAGGGTTGGTGCCCTGTGACTGTGGTCTGAGGGTTGGTGCCCTGTGACTGTGTGTCTGAGGGCTGGTGCCCTGTGACTGTGGTCTGAGGGCTGGTGCCCTGTGACTGTGGTCTGAGGGTTGGTGCCCGGTGACTGTGGTCTGAGGGTTGGTGCCCTGTGACTGTGGTCTGAGGGTTGGTGCCCTGTGACTGTGGTCTGAGGGCTGGTGCCCTGTGACTGTGGTCTGAGGGTTGGTGCCCTGTGACTGTGGTCTGAGGGCTGGTGCCCTGTGACTGTGGTCTGAGGGCTGGTGCCCTGTGACTGTGGTCTGAGGGTTGATGCCCTGTGACTGTGGTCTGAGGGTTGGTGCCCTGTGACTGTGGTCTGAGGGTTGGTGCCCTGTGACTGTGGTCTGAGGGCTGGTGCCCTGTGACTGTGGTCTGAGGGCTGGTGCCCTGTGACTGTGGTCTGAGGGTTGGTGCCCTGTGACTGTGGTCTGAGGGTTGGTGCCCTGTGACTGTGGTCTGAGGGCTGGTGCCCTGTGACTGTGGTCTGAGGGTTGGTGCCCTGTGACTGTGGTCTGAGGGCTGGTGCCCTGTGACTGTGGTCTGAGGGCTGGTGCCCTGTGACTGTGGTCTGAGGGTTGATGCCCTGTGACTGTGGTCTGAGGGTTGGTGCCCTGTGACTGTGTGTCTGAGGGCTGGTGCCCTGTGACTGTGGTCTGAGGGCTGGTGCCCTGTGACTGTGGTCTGAGGGTTGATGCCCGGTGACTGTGGTCTGAGGGTTGGTGCCCTGTGACTGTGGTCTGAGGGCTGGTGCCCTGTGACTGTGGTCTGAGGGTTGGTGCCCTGTGACTGTGGTCTGAGGGTTGGTGCCCTGTGACTGTGGTCTGAGGGTTGGTGCCCTGTGACTGTGGTCTGAGGGTTGGTGCCCTGTGACTGTGGTCTGAGGGTTGGTGCCCTGTGACTGTGGTCTGAGGGTTGGTGCCCTGTGACTGTGGTCTGAGGGCTGGTGCCCTGTGACTGTGGTCTGAGGGCTGGTGCCCTGTGACTGTGGTCTGAGGGTTGATGCCCGGTGACTGTGGTCTGAGGGCTGGTGCCCTGTGACTGTGGTCTGAGGGTTGGTGCCCTGTGACTGTGGTCTGAGGGTTGGTGCCCTGTGACTGTGGTCTGAGGGCTGGTGCCCTGTGACTGTGGTCTGAGGGTTGGTGCCCTGTGACTGTGGTCTGAGGGTTGATGCCCGGTGACTGTGGTCTGAGGGTTGGTGCCCTGTGACTGTGGTCTGAGGGTTGGTGCCCTGTGACTGTGGTCTGAGGGTTGGTGCCCTGTGACTGTGGTCTGAGGGTTGGTGCCCTGTGACTGTGGTCTGAGGGCTGGTGCCCTGTGACTGTGGTCTGAGGGTTGGTGCCCTGTGACTGTGGTCTGAGGGTTGGTGCCCTGTGACTGTGGTCTGAGGGCTGGTGCCCTGTGACTGTGGTCTGAGGGTTGGTGCCCTGTGACTGTGGTCTGAGGGCTGGTGCCCTGTGACTGTGGTCTGAGGGTTGATGCCCTGTGACTGTGGTCTGAGGGTTGGTGCCCTGTGACTGTGGTCTGAGGGTTGGTGCCCTGTGACTGTGGTCTGAGGGTTGGTGCCCGGTGACTGTGGTCTGAGAGTTGGTGCCCGGTGACTGTGTGACCTCTTGTCTCTGCCTTATCAGTCAAGCTGCAAAGTACTTCCATTTAAATTATTAAATTCACTCTTGTGACATTCAGTTTCCTGTTCTAATTTAAGAATTTTTTTTCATAAATCTTTAGCCAATCCTCAGTCATCACTAACCTGCCAAGAAAACCTTTCATTATTTCTTCCACAGTGAAACCCTTGAAAAGTTCATCTTTTGTTATGTTGTCCTTCCTTATAGTGGCCATCTTTGTTGTTGACTCAGCTATTGTTTTGAAATAACGACTTTACCTATCCAAATTTTTCACTCACCTTTGCATATTTGTTTTAGTTAGTTTTCAAATTCCTATACCTCCAAGTTTCCTGGGACCACTCACAGTCCTCATCCTGTTCTACAATTTGCTATTATATTTTCATAGGGCTCGTTGATGTAACAGGGAGTTTTCTTGCTGTATTTAATTACCCAAGTGTGGTTACAGGATGTGAGTTACGCTCGCATGTCCCCTCTTCCCAGTACTCTTTGTTAAATAATGCTTTGAAACTATTGACAGTTTTGGCCTTCTCACTTAACTTGTTCCAACCGTCTACCGCTCTGTTTGCAAAAAAAAAAAAAAAAAAAAACTTTCTAATATATTTTTTGGCTCCTTTGTTTTCTTAGCCTGACTCTATGTCCTCTCGTTCTTGAAGTTGCTGGTTTCAGGAATTCCTCTGTCAATTTGACTGATTCCTGTTATTATTTTGCAAGTGGTGAACTTATTTTTGATCATCACTTTTTCTTCTATTTTATAGCTTTGGCATATTTAACGCCTCTAGCCTCTCCTCATAACTCTTGTTTTTTTCAGTTCTGGAAGCCATTTTGTAGCATGTCTTTGCATCTTTTCCAGTTTATTGGTGCATGCTTCTTGAGATATGGGCACCATACAACTGCGGCATATTTAATTTTTTGTCTCACAAAAGTTGTGAACAGATTCCATTCACCTGGGCATCTGGGCTTTTATTGTGAGCACTTTGTTTGGTATTTCACCATCCATGTATTTAAAATCGATTCTGAAGTTGGAAAGAGTAGCATAGGCTTCTCGCACAATATCCTTTGTATTCCTCTGGCGAGTTTTTTTTAAGATATGTCCAGCTGGCATTCTCCCAACTGTGGGCTACACAAGGCGTGTCAGAGCTACAGAAGCACATAAATCAGGGATCTTTTTGTGTGCATTTTAGCATCCTCTACAACAATACACTTAATTTCTGATGACTATTACTGTATTGATCAAAATACTTAGTTAACCTCTGACCAACTGTGTCTACTGACTAAATGTTACGGATTAACTGGTTAACTTTACTACAGCCTACTACTTTACTACTACCTCTTTTCTTGTTTTAGTGTAACTTTAGTAATTAACTATAGTGCAGTTATATTATTAAAGTAAGCTATTGTTTTATAATTTAATTGTTATTTGCTATTACTGTCTCATTTCAGTGATCTTTATTTTATATTATTTGTTTTTATTATATATAGATTTGCATTTTTTCTTTTTCTTCTCTGTTTACCATAATTATTTTATAATCTTAATTATTATTATTACCAGCCCTCTTATGCAAACAATTATAGACCCTGAACTAAACCTCTTATCCAGTGTCTATGACAATCATCACTTTAATGATCAAAACTGCCGAGATTATACGGCACAAGATGTAAACAATGTATTAACACATAATCACAATGTCTCTGTAATTAACTTGAATGTAAGATCTCTAAGCAATCACATTGATGATGTTAGTGCCTTGATTCAAACTGTTGACAACAAATTTGTTATACTTACTGAAACGTGGTTAAAAGAGGATACTACACAACTCTTTAACATGCCAAACTACTCAGCAATTCACAACTGTCGACCAATTCAGAGAGGTGGTGGTACTGCTCTTTACTACCACCGTGAACTGACATGCTTAAAAGTAATTAGTACTAGAGACTCCTGTGGGAAGTATATCTTTGCCTGTTTCAGAGTCAAGGGTGGCGAGGCTGTCCTGACTGTGGGAGCAGTCTATAGAATTCCTAACACTGATGTGTCTGAATTCAACTCTAACCTTAGAAATCTAATACTAGATAACAGACTGAACAAAAACCATCTAATTATCGCAGGGAACTTTAATGTATCAAGTTTGGAGACTTGCGCACATTTCAGTGCAAGAAGCAAGGAAAATAGTTCTGTCTGAAGGGTAGAGGCAGAGTTGTTTATACGGACTCCCCACTCAAAATATAAGCCATCGCCCATTGCAAGACAACTGCACTTCCAGCTGCACCCATGGGCGGTGTTGGAAATCATCAGTGAATATGATTTGAGAGAGAGAACGCTCTGTGGACAGAGCATCAATATGGTTTAAGACGTTGAGCTTTGTCTCAAGACTAAGTTTGGGCTGATTTCTAATTTGCGTCTTGGGTGGAAAGAGAGGGATTAAAATTTGAAAAGATGTAATCTCCCAGGGTGCAGGAAAGTGCCATTGTTGTCTCTCTTGGCACAAATTATAAATTTGAAACATTCTGAGTTCAGTTCTAGTTTTAGTTATACATTTGGAACAATGTTGACCTTCAATTAAGAAATTTTGGAGGGCTTCTGTGCAAGGGTTAGGATGAGCTAGCCTAAGCATTTTTATACCAATTTGACAATTAATTTCAGTAACGCGATGAACAACGCTCGAAATTTAAAATCCTTTCTCACGTTAAGTATCTTTGTGGTACGAGGGCACCCAGCAAGGATTATCCTCGAGACTCCGTTCTCCAATTTTTCAAGCCCTCTAAGCTTTCTTTCAGGCATCAAGGCAACAATTTTGATAATTCTGACATTTGGCACCATAGCCTGAGTGATAACCTGCAACAGCCTTGAGAGCTCTGAGCCTCTCTTTATTCTGACGACAGTCTGAATACAACAAGGATCATACAGTGACACTTCAAGACCAAGGTATTTTAAATTGTTTACATAGTCAAGCTGGGAGCCATCATACCTTGAGGATACCTTGAGGTGCTTCCGGGGCTTAGCGTCCCCGCGGCCCGGTCATCGACCAGGCCTCCTGGTTGCTGGACTGATCAACCAGGCTTTTGGACGCGGCTGCTCGCAGCCTGACGTATGAGTCACTGCCTGGTTGATCAGGTATCCTTTGGAGGTGCTTATCCAGTTCTCTCTTGAACACTATAAGGGGTTTGCCAGTTATGCCCCTTATGTGTAGCGGGAGCGTGTTGAACAGTCTCGGTCGGGCCTCTGATGATGATAGAGTTCTCTCTCAGAGTACCAGTTGCACCTCTGCTTTTCAACGGGGGTATTCTGCACATCCTGCCATGTCTTCTGGTCTCATGTGGTGTTATTTCTGTGTGCAGGTTTGGGACCAGCCCCTCTACTATTTTCCACGTGTAAATTATTATGTATCTCTTCCGCCTTCGCTCAAGGGAATACAGATTTAGGCACTTTAGTCGGTCCCAATAGTTTAGATGTTTTACTGAGTGGATTCTAGCCGTAAAGGACCTCTGCACGCTCTCCAGGTCATCAATTTCTCCAGCTGTGAAAGGGGCTGTCATTGTGCAGCAGTACTCCACTCTAGAGAGCACAAGCGTTTTGAAAAGTGTCATCATCGGTATAGCATCTCTAGTGTGAAAAGTTCTTGTTATCCAACCTGTCATTTTTCTTGCAGTTGTGACGGCTACTTTATTGTGTTCTTTAAAGGTAAGGTCTTCCGACATGAGTACACCCAGATCCTTTACATTGCCTTTTCGTTCTATGTTATGATTTGTCTGAGTTTTGTACGTGGTTTCCGTTTTTATATTTTCATTTTTTTTCCATACCGCATGAGCTGGAACTTATCTTCGTTAAACACCATATTATTTTCTGTAGCCCATAGAAAGACCTGATCTACATCTGACTGGAGGTTTGCCGTGTCCTCTATGTTGCCTACTCTCATGAAGATCCTAGTGTCATCTGCAAAGGATGATACAGTGCTATAGGTTGTGTTCTTGTCTATGTCCGATATGAGGATGAGAAAAAGTACTGGAGCAAGCACAGTACCCTGGGGGACTGAGCTCTTAACGGTTGATGGGCTGGATTTTATTTTGTTGACTATTACACATTGGGTTCTGTTGGTCAGGAAATTGTAGATCCATCTGCCTATTTTTCCGGTAATTCCTTTTGAGCGCATTTTATGTGCAATAACACCATGGTCACATTTATCAAAAGCTTTTGCGAAATCTGTGTAAATTACATCAGCGTTTTGTTTGTCTTCCATAGCATCTAATGCCATATCATAGTGGTCCAGCAACTGCGACAGGCAAGAGCGCCCTGTTCTGAAACCATGTTGTCCGGCGTTATGGAGATGCTGTGCTTCCATGTATTTTGTGAGCTTACTTCTTAGCACTCTCTCAAAAATTTTTATGATGTGCGATGTTAACGCTACAGTTGCATCTTGCGAACAGCTCCTCCCTGCCTGGGTGGGCGCCGATTGTGTATCTTTGTTTTCTCTGCTGAGATGACTAAACCTGTCCTGACATGAATCGAATACAGAGTTAAGAGTGTTCTTAGTGTTAGCACACCCAATGGTGTGTATCCACAACAGCATAGCTAATGATGTGAAAACCTGAACCCGACCAATGCCAGTACTTAAAATAACTCTTTCAGTGCCTGAGCCTAACCTAACTTAATCTAACTTTGTCCAAGGTGCTGTCTCTGCATTACCATTTACCTAATGTTCTCTCATTCATATGATCTTCTAAATAATCCGTCAAGTCTCCATGCACTTATCCAAGCATCTACCTCAGTATCATTGTAAAATTTTGCTCTTAAATCTAATCTTACCCTATTTTTTAAATTTAAATTTAATTGTATTGATTTATGTCATCTATTGTAAAGTAATTATTGATATCACTTTGTTCTCTTAATTAAGTTCATACTAATTCTAGGTTAATAACTAAGCTAATTAAAATTTATTATCTTTAAGATTATTTTACTTTACAATTATCATTTGTCAAATTTTTTTTATATATTCATCTTGACAGTCTCTACCGATTTTTTGTTCTATCCACCAAACTTGTGTTTCCTCCATGGCTATCTAGTGTCCTTATCCTACTTCTATTTGTTTATTTTCTTTTGTTTATCTGCATTTATTGTTGTGTTTTGCTATAATTATTCTCTAATTTTAGTAGACTTAGTACTTTGTAAGCTTTTATTGTACTGTTATACTATTGTATTGTTGTGTTTTGCTATAATTAACTTTTCTATTGAAAAGTAATTATTGATCTCATTTTGTTCTCTTAATTAAGTTCATACTAATTCTGGTTAATAACCAGCCTTCTTATGCAGACAAGTATAGACCCAGAGCTAAACCTCTTATCTACTATCTATGACAATCATCACTTTAATGATCAAAATTGCAGATATTTTACAGCACATGATGTAAACAATGTATTAACACATAATCACAATATCTCTGTAATCAACTTGAATGTTAGATCCCTAGGAAAACACTTCGATGATGTTAGTGCCTTGATTGAAACTATTGACAACAAATTCTCTTTTATTATACTTACTGAAACGTGGCTGAAAGAGGAAACTACTCAACTCTTTAACATGCCTAACTACTCAGCAATTCACAACTGTCATCAAATTCAGAGAGGTGGTGGTACTGCTCTTTACTACCACCAAGAACTAACATGCTTAAATATAATTAGAACTAGAGACAGCTGTGGGGAGTATATCTTCGCCAGTTTCAGAGTCAAGGGTGCCGAGTCTGTCCTGTCTGTGGGTGCAGTCTATAGAATTCCTAACACTGATGTGTCCGAATTCAATTCAAACCTTAGAAATCTAATACTCGATAACAGACTGAACAAAAACCATCTAATTATCGCAGGGGACTTTAATATTGACCTCTGCGAGCCTGAACACCCTACTGCTGTTAGCTTCCTCAACTGTATGAACTCCTGCTTCCTCATCACTAAAACTACTAGAATCACTAATAGTACTGCCACGACTCTTGATCACATTTGGACCAACATACCTCTCCGCTTACTTCAGGTATAATCACCGATAGCACTACAGACCATTACCCCACATTTCTCTCAACTAACATTATCAAACCACCTCCTGAGTCAAGGGAATTAAGCTTTAGGCTGCACAATGAAACGGCTATAGACAATTTTATAACTGCTGCTGATAATGTCAACTGGGAATCCGAGTTAGGTAACATAGGGGACATCAACCTAGCAGTGCAGTCTTTTCTTCAAAAGACTCTTAACCTTTATAACACCCACTGTCCTAGACTTTCAAAACAAGTCACAACCAAAAGGCTTAACAATCCTTGGCTTACATAGGGAATACTTAAATCCATTAATAAAAAACATGACCTTGAGAAGAAGTATAGGTTCGGAACCGTCTCCAAAGAATTTTCAAAGAATTACTCGTTATTGCTATCTAAAATAATTAGACGAGCCAAAACTAAATTCTACGAAGGTAGATTTACCCCAAATAAAGAGCAACATTAAAAAACTTGGAGTCCAATCTCACAAATATTGGGATCAAAGAAGGTTTTTAATAACAAACCAACACTTCTGTCCAGTAACGATGGTCAACTTTCAGCATCTGATTCTGCTATTGAGTTTAATAGGTTCTTCTCTTCTCTTCCATTGGGTCATCCCTTGCAAATGATATTCCGACTTCCAGTACTGATGTTAAGGACTATCTTACAGGTAACTATCCACAGGCCCTGTACCTAGAGCCTATTAATTCCAGTGACGTCAATGAGATAATCCTTTTCCCTTAAAACCCTAAGTCTAGTGCCCTTGATGAGATACCAACTTTAATTTACAAAAAGCTTCCAGATCTTTAGCCCCTGCTATTGCATTGCTCTTCAACAAGTCACTTGAACTCCAAACCTTTCCAGATATTCTAAAGAAAGTGAGAGTAACCCCTGGTCCACAAATGTGGTGATCTCTCAGATGTTAACAACTACAGCCCTATATCAATCCTGCCTAACTTGTCAAAAATATTTGAAAAACTATATCTACAAGTCGCTTTACTCTTATCTAGCCAAACACAATATATTTATCTCTTGTCAATATGGCTTCAGACCCAAAAAAAGCACTAATGATGCACTTATAGTATGATTAACTTGATTCATGCAGCTCTTGATAAAAATGAAGTTTCCACTGTTGGGTTATTTGTGGACCTGCGTAAGGCTTTTGACACTGCCACCCACCAAAACCTTCTTCTTAAATTACATAATTATGAAGTCAGAGGACACTCCCTGCAATACCTCAAATCTTACCTTACTGAAAGGTGTCCCAGTATGTTTCTGTGAATAATTCAATATCTCCCACCCTACCCCTCAACATCGGTGTTCCTCAGGGCAGCATACTTGGCCCGCTCTCCTCTTTCTCATCTACATTAATGACCTTCCAAATGCCTCCCAACACCTCTAACCAATTCTTTTTGCTGACGACACAACCTTCATTTACTCCAGTCCTGACCCCCCTTGCTCTAAATGCCACAGTAAATACTGAGCTAACTAAAGTCCATCTTGGCTAACTGCATGCCAACAAACTCACCTTAACCATTGACAAAACTTTTCTATATTCTGTTTGGCAATAAATCCTCTAATCAAATAAATCTCAAAAATTAACAATACCCAAATTTGTAACAAATTAGATGGTAAGTTCCATGGCGTTCTCATTGACCACAAGCTGAATTTCCAGGGACACATTCTAAATATATCAAAAAAATTCAAAAACTGTTGGCTTTCTCTCTAAGATCAGATATTATGTACCCCGACCTGCCCCTGGTGACTCTCTATTATTCCCTCATCTATCCATACCTCAACTAATGGTATTTGTGCTTGGGGTTCTACTACCCCAAAATCAATTTACGTCCTCTAATTACTCAACACAAAGCTGTTATTAGGAACATATCCAACTCTGGCCCCAGACATCACTCGGTACCCCCTACTCAAAATCTCTGAATATGTTAGATATTAAACCACTGCACATTCTCTCATGTGTATCATACATATATAAAACGCTGAACTGTAATGCCAATCCAGAACTCAAAAGTTTCATTGCTGGTTGTAACAGAACCCATGAGCACCACACCAGACATAAATATACGTTTTGATATTCCAAGAGT
>WNGS01118761.1:6191-19642 GCA_020271785.1 Procambarus virginalis
ATGCAAACACAGCTGTTGGACCAGACAAAGTATCACCGTGGATACTAAAGAGGCAGCGCAGGCTCTCAGCGTGCCTCTGGCAATGATCTTTAATGAGTCACTTAGTCGGGAGAATTGCCTAGTTGCTGGAAGGAGGCAAATGTCGTACCGTTTTCAAGAAAGGTGATAGGGAGGAGGCACTTAACTACAGACCCGTATCATTGACAAGCATCCCCTGCAAAATACTTGAAAGATAATTAGGCTAAGACTTGTTGAGCACCTGGAGAGCATTGGGTTTGTAAACAAGCACCAACATGGTTTCTGGACAGGGAAATCATGCCTAACAAACCTTTTAGAATTCTATGATAAAGTAACAAGGATAAGGCAGGACAGAGAAGGCTGGGCAGACTGCATATTTCTTGACTGCCAAAAGGCCTTTGATACAGTACCGCACATGAGACTGCTATACAAACTTGAGAGGCAGCAGGAGTAAGCGGAAAGGCCCTAGAATGGGTGAAGAACTACCTAACAGGAAGGAGCCAGAGGGTAATGGTAAGGGGCGAGTCGGACTGGCGAACAGTAACAAGTGGAGTACCTCAAGGATCGGTGCTGGGACCAATCCTCTTTCTAATTTACGTAATGACATGTTTACAGGAGTGGAATCATACATGTCAATGTTTGCGGATGACGCGAAATTAATGAGAAGAGTTGTGACATACGAGGATTGTAGGATCCTCCAAGAGGACTTAAACAGGTTGCAGAGATGGTCAGGGAAATGGCTACTGGAGTTTAACACCTGTAAATGTAAAGTTATGGAAATGGGATCAGGTGATAGGAGACCAAAGGGACAGTACACAATGAAGGGGAACAGCCTACCTGTAACGATCGAGAAAGAGATTTGGGAGTGGATGTGACACCTAATCTAACTCCTGAGGCACATATAAATAGGATAACGACAGCAGCGTACTCTACACTGGCAAAAATTAGAACTTCATTCAGAAACCTAAATGAGGAGGCTTTCAGGGCGCTTTACACTGCCTACGTGAGACCTGTCTTAGAGTATGCCACGCCATCATGGAGCCCCCACCTGAAGAAACACATAAGGAAACTGGAGAAGGTTCAGAGGTTTGCGACGAGGCTTGTCCCAGAGTTACGAGGGATGGGATATGAAGAGCGTCTGAAGGAACTGAACCTTACGACACTAGAGAAAAGAAGGGAGAGAGGAGATATGATAGGGACATATAAAATACTCAGGGGAATTGACAAAGTGGAAATAGATGAAATGTTCACACGTAATAATAACAGAACGAGGGGACATGGGTGGAAACTGGAAACTCAGATGAGTCACAGAGATGTTAGGAAGTTTTCATTTAGCGTGAGAGTAGTGGAAAAATGGAATGCACTTAAGGAGCAGGTTGTGGAAGCAAATACTATTCATACTTTTAAGACTAGGTATGATAGGGAAATAGGACAGGAGTCATTGATGTAAACAACCGATGGCTGGAAAGGCGGGATCCAAGAGTCAATGCTCGATCCTGCAAGCACAAATAGGTGAGTACAAATAGGTGAGTACACACACACACACACACACACACACACACACACACACACACACACACACACACACACACACACACACACACACACACACACACACACACACACACACACCATACCCCAAACCCTTCCCCAAACCCTCCCTGCCTCCACTCAAATACCCAGCCAAATCTCCCCCCCCCCCACACCCAATCCCCACCCTTCTACCCCTCCCCTCCTCCCGCCGAGTCCTCCCTCCCCCCCTTTCCTTCCTGTCCTCCCTCCCCTTTCACCCCATACCCTCCCTGTCCCTCCCCCTTCACTTGACCCCCACCCCTCATCCCAGTATCCTCTGCAACCCTGTTATCCACCTCACAAATCCTCACACCCATGGAACAGCTTCCCCCACCAGCAGAACACTCACCAAGGAGGAGATTTGAGAAGGACAGAAGAAAGTGAGCTTCAAGGCAATGTACACTAACATAGATGGAATTACAAATAAAGCAAATGAACTTGGAGAACGGGTACTAGAGGAAACCCAGACATAATAGCTCTCACAGAAACAAAGCTGACGAAAACCATAACAAATGCAGTGTTCCCACAGGACTATTATGTTATGAGGAAAGAGAGGGAAGGAAGAGGTGGTGGTGGTGTAGCTCTACTGGTAAGAAAAGGCTGGGATATTGAGGAGATGGTTGTTCAGGGCTGTGAAGGTTTCAGTGACTACATAGCAGGTACCATAACAACTGGAGGGAAAAAAATTATAGTCGTAGTCATATATAATCCTCCACCAAATAACAGAAGACCCAGACAGGAATATGATAGAAACAACATGGCCACCATTAACATAATAGAGAGAGCAGCTTCTGTTGCTAGCAGGAGTAGATCTGGACTACTAATCATGAGAGACTTCAACCATGGGAAGATAGATTGAGAGAACAGAGACCCGCATGGAGGACCAGAAACATGGAGAGCTAAGCTGCTGGACGTGGCAACAAGAAACTTTCTAAGCCAGCACATCAAGGAACCAACAAGAATGAGAGGAGAAGATGAACCAGCAATGCTTGATTTGATATTTACTCTAAGTGAGTGGGATATAAGGGAAGTCAAGATGGAAGCACCCTTGGGAATGAGTGATCACAGTGTACTGAACTTTTAGTACCTGGTAGAGCTAGGAATTATCTCCCCCAAAAAAGAACTAGGAAACAAAAGGCTGGCATACCAAAAGGGAAACTATGAGGAGATGAGAAGCTTCCTAAGGGAAATACCTTGGGACACAGACCTCAGAGATAATTCTGTACAAGATATGATGGACTATGTCACCCAAAAGTGTCAGGAGGCAGTAAGCAGATACATCCTGGCCCAAAAGAAAAAAATCCGAGAAGCAAAAGAAGAATCCATGGTATAATACGGCATGTATGAAAGCAAAGAAACTGAACAAAAGGGCGTGGAGGAACTTCCGGAATGACAGAACACCAGAAAGCAGAGAGAGATACCAGAGAACCAGGAATGAGTATGTCAGGGTGAGAAAAGAAGCAGAGAAAAGTTATGAAAATGATATAGCAAACAAAGCGAAGACCGAACCAAAGCTACTCCACAGTCACATCAGAAGGAAAAACAACAGTGAAAAAACAGGTAGTGAAACTTAGAACAGACGAGGACAGGTATACAGAGAATGACAAAGAGGTGTGTGAAGAACTCAACAAGAGGTTCCAGGAGGTCTTCACAACAGAACAAGGTGAGGTCACTGTGCTAGGAGAAAGGGAAGTAAACCAGGCGGCCTTGGAAGGGTTCGAAATTACGAGAGAGGAGGTCAAGAGACACCTGCTGGATCTGGATGTTAGAAAGGCTGTTGGTCCAGACGGGATCTCGCTCTGGGTACTGAAAGAGTGTGCAGAAGCACTTTGCTTGCCACTCTCCATAGTGTATAGTAGGTCACTGGAGACGGGAGATCTACCAGAAATATGGAAGACAAGGGAATGTGACAATATACAAAAAAGGCGACAGGCAAGAGTCACTGAACTACAGGCCAGTGTCCTTGACTTGAATACCATGCAAGGTGATGGAGAAGATCGTGAAAAAAACCTGGTATCACATCTGGAGAGAAGGGACTTCGTGACAAATCGCTAACATGGGTTCAGGGAGGGTAAATCTTGCCTGACTGGCTTAATAGAATTCTACGACCAGGTGACAAAGATTAAGAAAGAAAGAGAGGGTCTGGTCGGACTGCATTTTCTTGGATTGTCGGAAAGCCTTTGACACAGTACCGCATAAGAGGCTGGTACATAACCTGGAGAGACAGGCAGGTGTAGCTGGTAAGGTGCTCCAGTGGATAAGGGAGTACCTAAGCAATAGGAAGCAGAGAGTTACGGTGAGGGGTGAGACCTCCGATTGGCGTGAAGTCACCAGTGGATTCCCACAGGGCTCTGTACTCGGTCCTATCTTGTTTCTGAGATATGTAAATGATCTCACGGAGGGTATCGATTCATTTCTCTCAATGTTTGTGGCCGATGCCAAAATTATGAGAAGGATTAAGACAGAAGAGGACTGTTTGAGGCTTCAAGAAGACCTAGACAAGCTGAAGGAATGGTCGAACAAATGGTTGTTAGAGTTTAACCCAACCAAATGTAATGTAATGAAGATAAGTGTAGGGAGCAGGAGGCCAGATTCAAGGTATCAATTGGGAGAGGAAATTCTTCAGGAGTCAGAGAAAGAAAAAAACTTGGGGTTGATATCTCGCCAGACATGTCTCCTGCAGCCCATATCAAGAGGATAACATCAGCGGCATATGCCAGGCTGGCCAATATACGAACGGCATTCAGAAACTTGTGTAAAGAATCATTCAGAACTTTGTATACCACATATATCAGGCCAATCCTGGAGTATGCAGCCCCAGCATGGAGTCCATATCTAGTCAAGAATAAGACTAAACTGGAAAAGGTTCAAAGGTTTGCCACCAGACTATTACCCAAGCTGAGAGGTATGAGCTACGAGGAAAGACTACGGGAATTAAACCTCACTTCGCTGGAAGACAGAAGATTTAGCGGAGACATGATCACCACATTCAAGATTCTGAAGGGAGTTGATAGGGTAGATAATGACAGGCTATTTAACACAAGGGGCGCACGCACAAAGGGACACAGGTGGAAACTGAGTGCCCAAATGAGCCACAGAGATATTAGAACGAATTTTTTTAGTGTCAGAGTGGTTGACAAATGGAATGCATTAGGAAATGATGTGGTGGAGGCTGACTCCATACACAGTTTCAAGTGTAGATATGATAGAGCCCAATAGGCTTAGGAATCTGTACACCTGTTGATTGACGGTTGAGAGGCGGGACCAAAAAGCAAGAGCTCAACCCCCGCAAACACAACTAGGTGTATACAACTAGGTGAGTACACTCACATTTAATAGACAGTGTCAGGAAGCAAAAATGGCCAGCAGGCGGGAGTGGAGGAAGTACAGAAGACAAAGGACAGAGGACAACAGGATCAGATGCAACAGAGCTAGGAACGATTGCATTAACTTAAGACGAACATCGGAAAGGGACTATGAGAACGATATCGCAATCAAAGCGAAAAAGCAACTGAAGTTACTACACAGCCATATAAGAAGAAAAATGTCGGTGAACGACCAAGTGACAAGACTAAGGAAGGCAGAGGGGACATATACTGAAAGTGACAAGGAAATCTGCGAGGCACTGAATACCAGCTTCCATGGAGTGTTCACAACCGAGCCTGAGCAGCTCCCATTGTTAGAAGAGATTACTCTAATTGAATGACTATCAGATATAGAGATGACAGTAGAGGAGGATGGGAATTGTCAGGGGAAATCGCCAAGCCATTAACCTATATAGCACTTGGAAGGGGTCAGGATAAGGATTTGGGATGGGACGGGTGGGGGGGAAGGATTGGTGCCTAACCACTTGGACGGTCGGGGATTGAACGCCGATCTGCATGAAGCGAGACCGTCGTTCTACTGTCCACTCCTGTCAACTGTAATGAAACAGTTGACAACACTGGATGCAACTAAAGCGGTTGGACCAGACAAATTATCACCGTGGGTACTAAAAGAGGCAGTGCAGGCCCTCAGCGTGCCTCTGGCACGCTGAGGGTTTAATGAATCACTTATGTTGGGAGAATTGCCCAATTGCTGGAAGAGGGCAAATGTTTTACCGATTTTCAAGAAAGGCGATAGGGAGGTTTCCTTGAGGTTACCTTGAGGTGCTTCCGGGGCTTAGCGTCCCCGCGGCCCGGTCGTCGACCAGGTCTCCTGGTTGCTGGACTGATCAACCAGGCTGTTGGACGCGGCTGCTCGCAGCCTGACGTATGAGTCACAGCCTGGTTGATCAGGTATCCTTTGGAGGTGTTTGTCAAGTTCTCTCTTGAACACTGTGAGGGGTTTGCCAGTTATGTCCCTTATGTGTAGCGGGAGCGTGTTGAACAGTCTCGGGCCCCTGATGTTGATAGTTCTCTCTCAGAGTACCTGTTGCACCTCTGCTTTTCAAGGGGATATTCTGCACATCCTGCCATGTCTTCTGGTCAAATGTGATGTTATTTCTGTGTGCAGGTTTGGGACCAGCCCCACAATTATTTTCCACGTATAGATTATTATGTATCTCTCCCGCCTGCGCTCAAGGGAGTACAGATTTAGGCGCACTTAAGAAGGAGTGGAGGAGAGGACGCCTCCTTAAGGAGGAGGCACTTAACTATAGACCTGTATCACTGACAAGCATCCCCTGTAAAATACTTCAAAGAATTATTAGGCTACGGCTGGTTGCACACCTGGAGAACATTAGGTTTGTGAATAAACATCAACATGGGTTCTGGACAGGGAAATCGTGCCTAACAAACCTTTTGGAATTCTATGATAAAATGAAGAGGATATGGCAGGACAGAGAAGGATGGGCAGACTTCATATTTCTGGACTGCCAAAACGCCTTTGATACAGTACCATACATGAAACTAATGTTCAAACTCGAGAGGCAGGCGGGGGTGGGAGGAAAGGTCCTAGCATGGATAAGGAACTACCTAACAGGAAGGAGCCAAAGAGTTACGGTAAGGGGCGAGAAGTCGGACTGGCGAACAGTAACAAGTGGAGTACCACAAGGATCGGTGCTGGGACCAATTCTATTTATATTATATGTTAACGACATGTTTACAGGAGTAGAGTCCTACATGTCCATGTTTGCGGATGACGCAAAGTTGATGAGAAGAGTTGTGACAGATGAGGATTGTAGGATCCTCCAAGAGGATCTGAACAGGTTGCAAAGATGGTTAGAGAAATGGTTACTGGAGTTCAACACGAGCAAATGTAAAGTTATGGAAATGGGACTAGGTGATAGGAGACCAAAGGGACAGTACACAATGAAAGGGAGTTGCCTACCTGTGACGACGCGAGAAAGAGACCTGGGCGTGGACGTAACACCTAATCTATCTCATGAGGCACATATAAATAGGATAATGACAGCAGCGTACTCTACACTGGCAAATGTTAGAACATCATTCAGAAAGCTAAGTAAGGAGGCATTTAGTATGCTTTACACTGCCTACGTGAGACCAGTCTTAGAGTATGCGACCTCATCATGGAATCCCCATCTGAAGAAGCACATAAGGAAACTGGAAAAGGTTCAGTAGTTTGCAGGAGACTCGTCCCAGAGTTACGAGGGATGAGATATAAGGAGCGCCTGAAGGAACTGTGCCTTACGACACTAGAAAAAAGGGAGAGAGGGGATGTGATAGGAACGTATAAAATACTCAGGGGGATTGGCAGAGTGGACATAGACGAAATGTTCACACGGAATAGTAACAGAACGAAGGGACATGGATGGAAGCTGGAAGCTCAGATGAGTCACAGAGATGTTAGGAAGTTTTCTTTTAGCGTGAGAGTAGTGGACAAATGGAATGCACTTAAGGAACTTAAGTTGTGGAAGCTTAAGTTATTTAAGTTGTGGAAGCAAATTCTATTCATAATTTTAAAACTAGGTGTGATAGGGAAATAGGACCGGAGTCATTGCTCTAAACAATCGATGGTTCAAAAGGCGGGATCCAAGAGTCATTGTTCGATCCTGCAGACACAAATAAGTGAGTACACACACACCACACACTCTGACATCGTGATCTTTACTCTGGGAGGCAACAGACGGCGCTTTTCCCAATCCCAGTAAGACACTGTAGTTGTTACCTTATGGTACATGGATCATTGGTGCTCTAGTGTCCATATGTTCATGGTTGGCTCTAGTATGTATATGTTCCTGGGATACTCTAGTGTGTATATTTATTCCTGGAGCTCTCTAGTGTGTATATGTTCCTGGGTTCCTTATTGTTCCTTAATCCCCGGTCTCCACCTGTCTACACCTTCCCTTCAGAAATATGCCCCCTCTCATATGCCCTCCTCCTCCTCCTTCTCTCTTCCAACGTCTCCCTCTCCGCCTGTCACTCATTGTCTTCAAACTTCCCTTCCTTCTATTTCCTTCTATCGCACTCCACCCTTTCTTACTCTTACGAAAAACGTGTAACGATTATTTTTATTATCCCATTTAAGTACATGTGCATTTGTGCAGCTGGCACAAATAACTATATGAAGGAGAAGTAAAGTGTGTATCAAGAACTAGCTACGTGATGATAGCTAGTAACTTCCCATCAGACAGGATCGTTAGTCATAGAGGGCCAGGCATGTGATAAGTAGTCTGCACTGGCAAACTCTGGGTGCAGAATGTGGATATCCTCAAGAACACGAGTGTTAATAAATTGCAAAGCTCCAGGTACCTCATGCCAACTGGTCTGAAAGGTCTAATAACTGGGCATTCGGTGATGTAGTGTGGGAGATTATGCCGCAGTTCCTGCTCACAGAGTTTGCAATTGGAGTGCTCAGGATTGGGAGATCCGTCACCTGCAGCCACCTGCCACAGGTAACGGTAACCCAACCTGATCCTTGCAACCACTGTGTCGCACAGTCTAGTGGACGTTTTGTGCTGCCCATAGATATAGGTTTCAGATCTGAACAAATCATAGCTTTTTATACTAGTACTTTCAGGTCGTTGGGAGTCAATAATTTCTTTCCTATCAGACCTGAGTGTTTGGACCAATACAGTTTTGACAGCAGAGATGGGGATACCTAGATCTAATTCAACTTCATCTTTGTTGCACGCTAATTTGGCTGTAATGTCTGTCTCATTATGATGGGTTATATTTATGTGTGAAGGGATCACTACAAAGGAGATTCGAGACCCTTTAGTCTGTGCAGAAATTAGGTCATTTATAATTGATAGTATGAGGTTCTTGCTGTCGATCTTCCAGGAGAAGTTTTCAATTGCTTGAAGAGCACACTTTGAATCACAAAATATTATTCCTCCTCCAATGTCTTTCATTGTACTGGTAGCTAGTTGTAATGCTGCTAGTTCTGCTTGTGTGGAGGTCAGCCAGTTGCTTAACTTGACACTGACAGTCTTTGTGCAAATGTTTTGATAATAAAACGTACATGCTGCTGCAGTCCGTCCAGCAGAAGATTGGACTGAGCCGTCGGTGTAGACACAGTGCTCGTGAGATCTTAAATTCTCGATGGAGGAGGCAATTGTTTCGAGTGTGACAGCTTTGAGAAGAGCAAGATTCTCAATACCTTTCGTGGTGACAGGTGTGTATGATACTTGAATGGTGGGGTACAGATAAAGAGGAATATCAGAGTTAGGTAGATTGCACTTAAAAGGAATGTTGAGTTTAATGAGATTGTAGGCATTTTGGCTCAGCCATTGATCATAAAAGGAGTGAGTTGGTATGTCGGCACCAGTCAATAGGGTGTTAACAGCACTAAATAATTTGTCTCTGAGCAATGCAGGAGATGTAGGGTCTCTCATGACTTTAAGGCAAAAGGTCGTGTTGACTTGCATGATTCTCTCTAGTATGGTTGGAAGCTTCAGTTCTTCCCGCATGTTGATGATTCTTGTGCATCTTGGAACACCAAGAATTATCCTCATGGCCTCATTCGGTACTACTTCAAGTTTGTCCAACACAGAGGCAGAGAAGTTAATTAAGTGCACAGCATTATAATCAACGAGAGATCTAACGAACATCATATAGAATAGTCTAGCATACTTAATATTGATACCAATATTCTTACCAGTAAGTGTTTTCAATGGTTTTAGTCTTTCTTTTAACCTACGGTGTAGATCATTTACAATGTCACTGTTAATACCAACTCCAAGGTATTTGTGCTGCCTACACGTTTCAATGTTCTGGTTGTTGACCTTGAAAGTTATAGGGACACGAGTATTCTCTTGAGGATGGAGAACTCTGGATTTAGTTATAGAGATAACAAGACCACATTTAAGGCTTTTAGCAGCGAGTGATTCAAGTAGAGCTTGCAGTCTAGTTTGGGAATTTGCAAAAATCATGTCATCAGCATAACAGCTGACGGCTTCGTCAGGTAGTGTGGAAATATCAATTGTTAATTTGTGCATCAGAACATTGAACAGTGTAGAACTTAGCACTCCACCCTGGGGTGTACCCAACTCAAAGGGTGCACAAAGTTTACTTTTGACCCCCCTTGAAAAGAACTGAGGCGGTTCAGGGCTCAGGGGTTACTCAGGTAACCCCTGAGCCATGTCAACAGTCTTCCCTTAACTCCAAAAGAGACTAGTTGTTCTAAAATTATTTCTCTGTTAGCTGTATCAAAAGCAGTTTGGAGATCAATAAATGCCGCCTGAGAGTTTGTTCCCTCTCTGATAAAATATTCAGCAAAGCAAGTTTGTGTGCTTCTTCCAGGAAGGAAACCATACAGGTTAGGGGCAAGGTGGGGCTTGATTTGAAACATTAGTCTGTCAACTATAATTCTCTCAAGAACTTTACACATGCACGACGTCAGAGAAATGGGTCTAAATTTTTGTGAATTAGGCTTGGTTATGGGTATTATGAGTGCCTGTGTCCAGCGGTCAGGTAAGACACCCTGCCTTAGACTTTGATTAAACAATTCTAGCAGAGGGCTATTTGGCAGCTCAGCAAGTACTCTCAAGGTGTTGTATGTGATGCCATCCTCTCCAGGAGAGGTAGCCTTACCTTTCTTGAGTGTATTTTTAATTTCAAAGGGGGTTATGCCATAGTTATCATCAGGCCCTATTTCACTACAGGCAATTTCAATATTAAAGTAACGATTTATTTTGGTACTAGCCAGATAGTTTTGCACATCTAGGGCAGGCTGCTTATACTAGCAGTGCTTGCATTTTGCTGAAGCAGCATGTCGGCATAGTTTACAGGTGAATGGTGATCAAGTTGACGACTGCTGGGATGAGAAATCTTTTTAATTTTATTCCACATTTGGGATGAGGATGTTGCATGATTGATGCCTTGCAGAAACTGTTCTCAGTGCTGGTTATACACCTGTTCCTTTAGCTCTCTAAACTCTCGGCTGGCTTTAAGAAATATGTTGACGGTGTCAGCTGTTTTGTGTGTTTTATACTGCTCAGCTAGGAATAGAACTCTGTCATGCAGGGGCTTAAGGCGTGAGTCAGTGAACCACCTCTGTCCCTTCCTCACTGGTTTTGGTCTTGTGGATTTTACAACATTGTCATAAAAAGCGGTTACTTCAGTGACCAGGTCCTCATATAATGCGTTGACGGTAGTAAAGCAGTAAGTGTTATACCATTCAGAAATGCGGAATTTGAAGAGCATGTGTAAATTTTCAGGGATATTAATAATTTTTTTGCAAAGTTTAGAGGTTTGACATTATTGATAGTGTATGAACTGAATATGGCAAAGTGATCACTAACTAATTCATGAACAATTGATCCTCCGACAGCATTATCAATGAGACCGTGACCAATGACATAATCAAGCCTGCCACCCATGAGGTGTGTGACGTTAGAGGAGTCAAAGTTGAATACGGACATGTTATTATCTCTTAAGTATTTTACAAAGACTCTGCCATTCCTGTTTGTTTTGGTGTCACCCAGGCTAGTGTGTCTAGCATTAAAATCACCCATTACAATGGTTTGAGAGCAGCTGGTGATTTTTGGGAGAGAAACTTCTACCATTTGATCGCACTTTACATATACATTAACTAAGTTAATAAAGCCGGTCGCTGTAGCAATCTGAAACTGCTGGTAATATGAGTCGCCACTTTTGTAGTTTTGAACATGTTTACATACTACGTTACTTTTAACACAGGTACCGAAGTACTGGAACTGCTGAATAAATCGACGGGCAACATAAGCAATATTTCAATATTGACTTCATGAAAATCGTACGGGAGATGGATGTTAGATTTTTATTGTTTACAAAGTTTGTTTTTCTCTAATACAGTTATGCCTGGTGGTCTCTGGCTGTTATTTTATCATCAGGATGATCCAGTTTATAGCAAAAAAAATTATTTTAATTTACTGGATAATTTAGCGAGCGATTAATAATGGAATTCGACTCTACAATTTATTAATATTTCGCGCGTATGGCGTCCTGCTTACAGGATCCGTCACTCCCAGGACGAAGCAATGCTCCAGGGAGAGTGCGGGAGCCAAATGCTCTTGGGAGAAATAATATTCTTGGAGAGCGTGTTTTGTACCGAGGGGAGGGGGGGGGTTGTTTTGCTGGTCAGATGTTGTGTAGTCAGATGATCACCCAGACACAGCGGTGCTTTTTGTCGGTCTTATTGACAGTCTTTATTTTGTTGGTTTTCAAAATGAATATTTTTCTTTATGCTGGAAAATGAGAGCGAGAATGTTTTACTATTTATTTTATTTTATTTATTTATATATACAAGAGTTCTTACATATTTGAACAGACACTAGCACGCATTGCGTGTCGGGCAAGAACGTGTGTGTGTGTGTTTCAAACAAACAAATGTATGTGTGTTTGTAAGCAATGTGTAGCAGAGAGAGAGACAGACAGACAGACACAGGAAAAACCCGCTGCATCAGCCCCAACCACCGCAAGCCGGAGTCAAGACCCAGAAATATGTCAGAGTACACAAATAAATCTCTCTCTCTCTTCAACCGTATGCAAATTGTCTCCTCAACATGTGCATCAGGACTCTCAGCCCAGCTTCCCGAGGCTGTGTCAGGTGTATTGTGAGAGAGAGAGAGAGAGAGAGAGAGAGAGAGAGAGAGAGAGAGAGAGAGAGAGAGAGAGAGAGAGAGAGAGAGAGAGAGAGAGAGAGAAGAGAGATAGAGAGATGAGGGAAATTTTAAGGTTTACAAAATCTCATTCAGGAAGAGTTAAAGAGAATTAACAAATGATGAAGTGATGTATTCCCTGACTGCTTCAGAGCCAAATATATTCACGCTAAATTCAAATTGCAATGAAATTGTTCTAACATTGTCTGCATCTAGAGTATTTATATATATCTAAGAAAAAAATGAAAGAGTAAAGGTGGCTAAGTGTTCTTTAAAGGAATAAAAAACACCTTTCATTATGACATAACAATTATGGATAAAGACAGCGAAGCTCTCCATTTTCCCTTAACAATAATAGGTGATTCTGTGCTGAAGAGCCAACAGTACGGGGCGCTCAACCCACTCTGGGAGTTTACAACACCTGCTGATGTAGATTTGACTAAATGTAAACTCTGTCAGCAGAACTATTCGTATACTTTGCGTCATTATATAATGGAATGTGAACAAATGCAGAATTCAGAGAACACCATCAATAGAGTCCAAGAAATGTGTAAGTACTTCATTTATAATGATGATCAGCCAGGAATCTTAGCGAAGTATCCAAAATTTGCTGACTGTAGGTGCAGCCTGCATATGACTGTAAAGCTGCCACTCAGATGGGTGGGTGTACAGCAAGAGTAGTAACTGTGACACTCACCATAGATGTTTTTCGGCTAATTCGCCTTCTTATGAACGCGAATTAGCCGAAAACGCATTAAACATTCTCTATTTTTCACATGTGGTTATTCTGCATACTTGGACAAGTGTTTTTGTGATCATTTTTGCATACATTGCAACA
>WNGS01118764.1:0-15086 GCA_020271785.1 Procambarus virginalis
ATGCATCCCCCTAAGAAAAAAGAGGAAGAGATGCAGATTGGAACGAGAACGTCGTTCCCTATATAGGCGAAGAAACGAATCGCGGTACAACTGAGAGTCGCACCCTATCTCAGGAACGGCGAAGAAGGTTAGGTAGCGAAATAGGAAAAATTGAACTCAAGCTACAAGAATCATACAAAACGCAGGAGAGGGAAAGAGAGCAAAAGGCCATCAGTGAAATAGAGAGAAACCCGAAATATTTTTTCTCCTATGCAAAATCAAGATCAAAAACCACATCTAGTATCGGGCCCCTGCGAAAGGAAGATGGAACTTTCACCGATGACAACAAAGAAATGAGCGAGCTACTGAGGAAGCAATACGACTCTGTCTTCAGCGAGCCATTAACGCACTAAAGATCGATAACCCAAATGAATTTTTCATGGATATGATACCAACATCAAATCATATATCAGACGTCACCCTATCCCCACTGGATTTTGAAGAAGCCATAAACAGTATGCCTATGCACTCCGCACCAGGCCCGGATTCTTGGAACTCCATATTCATCAAGAACTGTAAAAAACACTATCGCAGGCCCTTCACATTCTGTGGAGACAAAGCCTAGATACTGGCGTTATTCCTGATATACTAAAAACAGCAGAGATAGCATCACTTCATAAAGGAGGAAATAAGGCAGAGGCAAAAAATTACAGACCGATAGCACTAACATCGCACATCATAAAAATTTTTGAGAGAGTGCTAAGAGGTAAGATCACAAAATACATGGAATCACAGCATCTCCATAACCCCGGACAACATGGTTTCAGAACAGGGCGCTCTTGCCTGTCGCAGTTGCTGGACCACTATGATATGGCATTAGATGCTATGGAAGACAAACAAAACGCCGATGTAATTTACACAGATTTCGCAAAAGCTTTTGATAAATGTGACCATGGTGTTATTGCCCATAAAATGCGCTCAAAAGGAATTACCGGAAAAGTAGGCAGATGGATCTACAATTTCCTGACCAACAGAACCCAATGTGTAATAGTCAACAAAATAAAATCCAACCCGTCAACCGTTAAGAGCTCAGTCCCCCAGGGTACTGTGCTTGCTCCAGTACTTTTTCTCATCCTCATATCGGACATAGACAAGAGCACAACCTATAGCACTGTATCATCCTTTGCAGATGACACTAGGATCTTCATGAGAGTAGGCAACATAGAGGACACGGCGAACCTCCAGTCAGATGTAGATCAGGTCTTTCTATGGGCTACAGAAAATAATATGGTGTTTAACGAAGACAAGTTCCAGCTCATGCGCTATGGAAAAAATGAAAATATAAAAACGGAAACCACGTACAAAACTCAGGCAAATCATAACATAGAACGAAAAGGCAATGTAAAGGATCTGGGTGTACTCATGTCGGAAGACCTTACCTTTAAAGAACACAATAAAGTAGCCGTCACAACTGCAAGAAAAATGACAGGTTGGATAACAAGAACTTTTCACACTAGAGATGCTATACCGATGATGACACTTTTCAAAACGCTTGTGCTCTCTAGAGTGGAGTACTGCTGCACAATGACAGCCCCTTTCACTGCTGGTGAAATTGCTGACCTGGAGAGCGTGCAGAGGTCCTTTACTGCTAGAATCCACTCGGTAAAACATCTAAACTATTGGGACCGACTTAAGAGCCTAAATCTGTATTCCCTTGAGCGCAGGCGGGAGAGATACATAATAATTTACACGTGGAAAATATTAGAGGGGCTGGTCCCAAACCTGCACACAAAATAACATCACATGAGACCAGAAGACATGGCAGGATGTGCAGAATACCCCCATTGAAAAGCAGAGGTGCAACTGGTACTCTGAGAGAGAACTCTATCAACATCAGAGGCCCGAGACTGTTCAACACGCTTCCACTACACATAAGGGACATAACTGGCAAACCCCTCACAGTGTTCAAGAGAGAACTGGATAAGCACCTCCAAAGGATACCTGATCAACCAGGCTGTGACTCATACGTCAGGCTGCGAGCAGCCGCGTCCAACAGCCTGGTTGATCAGTCCAGCAACCAGGAGGCCTGGTCGATGACCGGGCCGCGGGGACGATAAGCCCCGGAAGCACCTCAAGGTATCAAGGTAAGGTATCTTCCCTGCCAGACGTAAGACTATTCTTGTTTCTCAAAGAGCATTCAAACTCTTGAACTTGTTGTGGATTAAGTAACATTGTTATAAGATTAACTATCCTTAGAACGAGTAAAGTAACAATATGAGGCATAGGGGAAGATGTTTTAATGTGTATAGCTGTACGATCAATTAGGCTCTTCCCGACACCACACGAATGCGGGAGGCTGATCTGCACTGAGGCGGTCTTCTCTCAGCTGGCGTCGTGTGGACCGGAACCTCCTACCCTTCCTTTTCGTTTCTTTATTTCTGTGTCCTGCTCTAGATAAGTATATACTGTGCTCATTATTGTGTATTATCTGGCATACCCATGTTCTATGTGTAGAGTAGTATACTTGGGGTGTAGTAGGTGTTTTTAAGTGTTTATCTTACTAGTTATTCTAAAGGGGGTCCCATTGGAACCACGTGGTCCCCTTACCCTAAGCTGACTCTAACTTCAAGTGATTCAACAGTAGAGCTTTACCCTAGCTTGTATTCAGTGTAACCCCTTGTATCCTGCTTATGTGGACCAAGGCTTTTAACGTACGATAGTGTGGTAAAGTTATTATAATTATTGTTATTGGTGTGAATGTATATGGGGGATTGTTAAGGGGTTAATAAATAAGCTAGAACAGAGTATCCCTTCTTCCTGTGTGGGAGTGCAACGATCAACCTCTAGTATAACAGGGTCTAGTAGCAAGTTATTATTACTGTGGATAATTTACGTTGAGGGCCGGGCCTTTTAGTTCTCCCATATGTGATACCTCTGTATTCTAACTACCCTTACCCCTTAATAATACCAGTTCCCCCATAGCAAGTCCACCATTACTCGTAACAAGTGGTTGGCTTGTCCGGGATGAACTTTAGTATTGTAAAAAATTAGATTTTTGAGTGCCAAAACTAAAAATTCTTGTTTCCGCAGAACGGTTGTGTGCTAGCCTAGGGTCCAGCTCATCTGGCGTAGGACATTCTTTGCACTGACTGGACACCCAGCTAGATCCCTTCACGATTAAGGTTGGTGTGGCCTTGTGTTAGGGGCCTTGCAAATTTTTGTTTTTTTCCAATTTTATTTTTTAATTTTTCTGTGGCTAGGAGCTAAAATTTTTAGTGATGTCATTGAAATGCAGAGACTGGCAATGGAACCTTCATTGGTAGAGATAAAGAAACTTACCAAGTCTAATTTAGTATTGTTAGGCGAGGAATTTGGCCTAGAATTAAATGCCGCAAATAAAAAGTGGACTTTGGTGAATGAAATAGTACAACATTGTATCGAGGAAGGACTATTGGCAAGTGATACTCCTTTATGCCAGCCTAGCCAAGCAGAAAGTGCAGCTCATACAGACAGAGAGTTAGCTCTAGAGTTAGTAAAAATAAAATTAGAGGAGCAAAGACTCAAAACCGAGGAGGCTAGAATTAGAGCGAATGCCACTGGACCTCCACCTGCCGCGGATTCAAACCCCAGGCATTATGAGAAAATGCATAACTTGCCTGAATTTTCAGAGTCGGATCCTGAAAGGTTTTTCAACCATTTTCAGAGATTGGCCCTGTCCATGACCTGGCCAAAGGAAGAGTGGGTGAAAATCCTACAGGGAAGACTTAGGGGTAAAGCCCAAGATATTTTTATTAATATGCCTGACGACGAGTGTTTTTAATATGATAAAGTCAGGGAACGAATTTTGAGGGCATATGAAATTACTCCTGAAACTCACCGCCAAGCTTATCGCAACCTTAGGCCTACTCACAACCAACCGTTCACTGAATTTGCTAATGATCAAATTAGATTGTTTGATAAATGGATTCGTTCGACTAAAGCCGAAACATATGAGGCATTGAAAGATTTAATTTTAAGGCAAAAGTTTATAGATAGTATGCCAGATAATGTTGCACAGTATATTAGAGGAAGGCCTCTAATATTTACACGTGGAAAATATTAGAGGGGCTGGTCCCAAACCTGCACACAGAAATAACATCACATGAGACCAGAAGACATGGCAGGATGTGCAGAATACCCCCGTTGAAAAGCAGAGGTGCAACTGGTACTCTGAGAGAGAACTCTATCAACATCAGAGGCCCGAGACTGTTCAACACGCTTCCACTACACATAAGGGGCATAACTGGCAAACCCCTCACAGTGTTCAAGAGAGAACTGGATAAGCACCTCCAAAGGATACCTGATCAACCAGGCTGTGACTCATACGTCAGGCTGCGAGCAGCCGCGTCCAACAGCCTGGTTGATCAGTCCAGCAACCAGGAGGCCTGGTCGATGACCGGGCCGCGGGGACGATAAGCCCCGGAAGCACCTCAAGGTATCAAGGTAAGGTAAGGGTAGAGTTAAATTCTAAAATAGGGGATTTGGCCAAGATAGCAGAAAACAATCAGTTGGCGGGCAAAAGGCCCAATAAAAATAATTTTACCCCACAGAGTAGCAAAACTTATACCTACAACCAGTCCAGACCAGCTCATTCTAACCCTTTACCTATTGCACCTTCTGTTTCAGACATAACTAACCCTGTTAAATTGTCTAGCCCCACGACACTAGAGAGTGAACCGAAGGGTAATTCGGTTAGTAATGTCCCTTCTCCCCGACGTTTCTGTGGTCACTGTAAACGTTCAAACCACAATATTAGCCGTTGTTGGCAACTGTACCCGGGAAAAAGACCCAATGCTCTCGTTGTGACACAGGGCTTGAGGCCTTCTGAAGGGTTAGGGAGTAAGACCTCCAACCCACAGTGGTTGGACCTGCTTACCCCATTCTTATCGAAAGGGAGACTACTTTTGTCTGAGGGTTCTTCCTGGAGGGACGTGGTGATCTTCCGAGACACCGGTGCCATCCAGACTTTAATTTAAGAGAGTGCTTTGCAAGGTGCCAATACTCTCGACACTGGAGAGGTGGTACTGGTCGAGGATGTCACTAGTGATAACCAAAGGGTCGGCTTTCTTTGCTCAACACCACCTGACTCAAGGACTGCAAGGCTGCTGCACTAAAGTATCTTGGGAAGGCCCAAGAGAATATAAAAGAACGAAACGATGCTAAGGCTAAGTTGTGGGTATTTCAGCCTAGTGACCCTGTCCTGGTATTAAAGCCTCGACTAGGGAGCACTATGTCCCACAAGTCCAAAGGCCCCTGCATTGTGACAGAAAAGACTGGCAACCTCACGTACAAAGTGAGACACTCTGATAAGTGTAACCAGGTAATGCTCGTACACGTGAATCGGCTGAAGAAGTTCCAGGGCCCCAGGCTGTTGGGATTGAGTACTACAGATGTTGGAGGTAGCATGTTTGGAGCAGATGCTCTTTTGTTTATGATCTTGTTAACAATATTTCATGTACCTGATTATTGTTTTGTTGTTGTTACTGGCGGAGAATAAAACCATGAGGACGAAGATTGTTTCTCTGACCACTGTAATGATCTGGTGCTCAGATCATTGGTTCTCCCTTCCCCCTCTCCCCTCCTACCTTCTCCCCTCCTTCCTTCTTCCCTTCTCCCTTCCTCCTCTCCCCTTACCCGTCATTCGTCTTCCCCCTTCACCCCCCCCCTGAGGGGTGGTCGGGCAGCCGACCGCTGTGATACCTTGCGTCCCCACGCAATCCTCCCCACTCATTTCCCCTCTCCATCCCCTCTCCATCCCCCTCTCTCCCCCTCTCATTCCCTCTCTTTCCCCTCTCAACGGTCCCTTACCCGTACCAGGCGAGTCAAATGTCCCTACCCTTTATCTTGCTGGAGACGGGCTTGAACATAAACTATCAGTTTTGGTAAACATTGCTGGGAGGTGCACTAGTTGCGGGTATCCAATACAGTGGTACTTTGTTCCCATCGCATAGCCGGGGAGTTCTGACTCAATCTTCAGGAATTTATGTAGCCTTCCACGGCACCTCAGGGAAGATGATTGGCGGGAGATAAGGGCCAAGTCCTTATTGGCCCTAGAGAGCCAGACCTCAGGACTAAGTGTAAAATGGTTGGCCATTGCCAAAATAATGGGTGGAGCCCTAGGGCTGTATTAGATGGTGGGAGGTGTAATCCTTCCCAGCAATAAGCTGGTAAAACAAAATTTCATTTAGTGTGTCTTGGGAGTTTTTCGGGACTGGAGGGCAAGTCAGCCCGCATCCAAAGGGGCTGAGGGCTGCCATCAACATCTTGGCAGCAGTGTGCGATTGAAGGTAGTGTGCCCCTACGTTCTTGCATATTGGTGATTGCATTTCCATTGCCTCTTTTATTTTGGTAGATGTTATTAGAGTAGGCTATATGTCAATTGTGATTTAAATACATAGTTACAATAAAATAATTGTTAATGTCATTTTGGTGAGTTATCTGTCCCTTTGTGTTGGTATATGTTATTCATGCGATTTTCATGTGCGGTGTTAGAAATTCCCTGTGTTTCTCCATTCTTAGGAATAATAAAGTAAAGCGAGAGCCTCCCGTTCAGTTCAATAAGACTAAAGTAATCCATTCAATTTCAATCACTGGTCCGTTGAGTCCCCTGATTATCGAGTCCCTTCCTTCCTGGGGACCGATAATTATAGACACATTCATTCATTTGGAAGGTGGTGGCAGTGTATAAAGGTAAGAAGATTTATAATCTCTATTTCCTTCTGATATTCCTCATGTAATATTCAGCTTATACTCGTGACAGTCCAGCGAGGGGTCATGCTGGTCCGTTATTAGTGTTTGCTGGTTATTAAGTGTGGACAGAGATATTACAAATACAATGGTAGAAGTGTGGACAGAGATATTACAAATACAATGGTAGAGCAGCCGTTACACCACAACCATAACAGTGGCGACGAGGATTAAACATCTCCGGCAGAGAGCTTGGGTACGAGACGTGGTGTGAGGATCAAGAGAGAGCAGGGTACGTCGTGTGGACGAGTGGACGCTTCGCGCACAACAGTACAGTGTGCTACCACCGTGACAATGACTACGCCGCTCATGTCAATGGAGCCGTTAAACACTGCCAAGATCTCGTTGGACCTGTGGCTCAGCCTGCTGGAAGCACACTTTCAGTGCCGGGAGATTAAGGAGGACGCCAACAAGAAAGCGGTACCCTTAGTTTCACTGGGCTCGGAAGCATATAGTGTTCGCGGAAATTTGTGTGCACCGGAGCTACCTCACGCGAAGACCTATGTAGACCTGATTGCTCTGCTTAAACGTCAGTATGTGGTGAAACAATCATATCATAGGAGTTTGATGGATTTCCAGAAGAGGACGAAAAAGCAGCACGAATCAGTACAGGATTTATTTGCGGATTTGAAGGCTTTGGCTAACCTCTGCAACTTCGGAGCACAGTTGGACGGTAGGGTTAGGGACCAGTTGTTCATGGCAGTGGAAAAGGAGGATTATTTCCCTAACCTGGTGGCAGAAAATTTGGATCTACAATCGATGACTTCATGGACAGTGCTCGAGAAGATATTGAACCTGGAAAGGGCTTTTGGAAGTAAGACTTCTACTCAGGAAATTATGGTCGTACAGGGCCAGACCAGATGCAAACACTGTGGATACAGGCACATAAGTAGCAAGTGCAAGTTTCGTGCATATATATGCAACTTTTGTAACAAGGAGGGACACTTGCAGAGAGTGTGTAGGGAATTTCTGAACAGGAACAACAAGGCCTGGGAGAGGAGACGACCAGGTAATGCAGGAAGAAGAGGTAGTGGTACTGTAGTCAAGGCGGTAGAGGAAGGTAAACCGTCTGAAGAAGCTGCAGGTGAGGAAAACCGACTATATTCGGTGAAAGAAAAGGTATGTTCAGTGAAGTCACAAGTGGTGAATTTTGTAATTAATGGGAAGTTAGTTCCCTTGGAACTGGACACTGGTGCGGCAGTGTCAACATTGTCTAGAGATTGGGCAGATACCTTGCAATTGAATGTAAAACCAGGTAAAAAATCTTTAAGTGCTTATGATAATGTACCGATTAAGGTCTATGGCAAGGTGTCGGCAAAAGTAGGTTATAATGGAAAAGAAATTGTCCAGGATTTTTATGTAGTGGATTCACATAATCCTAGCCTATGTGGTAAGGATCTCATGGAAAAAGTGGGAATTTTCTTGGCGGGCCTAGATGAATTGTCGATAGTTAAAACAATTAAAAGTGCCGAACAAATGTTAGATAAATATTCAGTGGAGGCAGATAAGCCAATTAATAGCATGGTTGCAAAAATTCACCTGAAAAGTGGGGCTTCACCTAAATTTTTCAAGGCAAGAACAGTGCCGTTTCATTACAAGCAATTGGTAGAATCAGCCCTGGAAAAGCATGTGGCAGAAGGCATCTTAGAGCCAATTACACATAGTGAGTGGGCAGCCCCAATTGTACCAGTGTTGAAGGCAGATAGGAAATCTTTGAGAATCTGTGCAGACTTCAAGGAACTGAACAACCGCATACACTGTGAGAAGTATCCTTTACCTAAGATAGATGAGTTATTGTCAGTGGTCTGCAAAGGAGCAATTTTTTCTAAGATTGACCTGAAGGATGCTTACTTGCAAATTCCTGTAGAGGAGGAGAGCCAGAAATTGTTAGTGATTAATACCCACAAGGGGTTATTTAAGTATAAAAGACTTCCTTTTGGACTCTCCTCGTCTCCAGCAATTTTTCAGAGATTCATGTCCCAGTTGTTAGTTAACATTGAAGGTGTGGCTAGTTTTTTAGATGACATTATTGTATGTGGAGAGAATGAGGAAGTGCATGATGCTAGATTAGAACAAGTTTTGAATCTTTTGCAAAAGCACAATGTGAAGATTAATAAGGGAAAAACAACGTTGAAGACCAAGGCCATTGAATACCTGGGGTACCATATTTCAGGTAAGGGCTTTACTCCTTCTCACAAAATGTAGCTGCTATAATAGATGCCCCAGCCCCAACATCAGTTGGGGAAGTACAGTCTTTTGTTGGGATGGTTACATATTTTTGTAAGTTTGTGAAGAACTTTTCAACAAAATTAGCACCCTTGTATGAATTGTTGAAAAAAGGGGCTAGATTTAAGTGGGCAGCAAGAGAGGAAAATGCATTCAGGAATATTAAGCAGGAATTGATCAATTCTCCAGTGCTCACTAATTTTACAGGTAGACTCCCATTAAAACTGGAGGTAGATGCTTCCCCAGTAGGAGTGGGTTGTGTATTATTACAGGAAGTAGATGGTCAGGATAAAGTAGTATATTTTGCTAGCAAGAAATTATCTCCTGCGGAACAGAATTATTCTCAGTTAGATAAAGAAGCTTTAGCTTTGGTATATGCTGTAAAGAAACTGAGGTATTTTCTGCTGGGGAGGAAATTTCTTGCTAGAACAGATCATAAACCCCTGCTAGGATTGTTTGGCAGAGGTAAGCAAATTCCAGTTAATGCCAATGCTAGAATTCAAAGATGGGCATTACTACTCTCACAGTTTGAGTATGATTTAGAGTTTAAGCCAGGCAAGGATAATGTAGTAGCTGATGCATTAAGTAGATTCCCTGTGACAGAAGAATTAAATTCCAGTATTCCAGTGGAGTATGTTAACCTGGTGGAAGCTATGTCTTTTGAGGATATTTCATTCCAGACTATTAGGAAGGCAACTGGTAGAGATCCCAAATTAAGTCTGTTGTTGAAATATGTCAAATATGGTTAGAATGATAATTTGTTATTGTCAGAGTATGCTGCAGTGAAGGCTGACCTTAGTATTCACCAGGATGTACTTTTGTATAGGAATAGAGTGGTGGTGCCTGGGGAACTGAGATGTAAGATTTTGGAACAGCTGCATGTAGGCCATAATGGCATAAATGCTATGAAAGCAGAAGCTAGAAGTTGGGTTTGGTGGCCAAAAATAGACCAGGATATTGCTGAGGTAACAAAAAATTGTCATATTTGCTTTAAGAATTATCAGAAACCCCAGGCCCCAGTACTTTCTTGGCCATGCACTGGAAAACCCTGGTCTAGACTTCATGTAGATTATGTGGGACCTATGGATAATAAATATTACCTAGTGGTGGTGGATTCATACACCAAATTTCTGGATGTGCATGTGTGTAATTCCACCACATCATCTGTAACTTGTGAATTACTAAGGAAAACATTTTGTAATTTTGGATTGCCAGACATAATTGTCTCAGACAATGCTCCTTATTTTGTTTCTGTGGAAATGGAGGATTTTTTTTAGAAAAAATGGTATTAAACATGTAACACCTGCCCCCTATAATCCTTCTTCAAATGGTCTAGCAGAGAGAGCAGTGAGATCATTGAAAGAAGGGTTAAAGCGGTTTACGGAAGGTACTATTAATACAAGGCTTTGTAGATTTTTATATAATCAAAGAAAAACTGTTCATTCTACTACTGGTAAATCTCCTTCTGAATTACTGTTTAATAGACACTTTAAAGTGCACATGGAAGCAGTAAAGACAGATCCCAATAAAGAGAAATCGGTAACTAGCTTGGCCAGTCAGCTGGCTCAGGGAGAGGAATTGTTGTTTAATGAAGGGGATGCAGTATATGCAAGGAATTTTGAAAGTGGAAAGCCCTGGGTGGAAGGGAAAATTAGGGAAGTCCTGGGCCGCAGGAACTTCACTGTGCAAGTGCAGAGTTTTGGGAACATTAATTGGAAAAGGCATGCCGATCAGCTCATGCCAAGGTTCACAGGGAATTTTGAAGACCCTTCAGGTGGGGGTGGGGCAACTAGTGATATCCATCCTAATAATGAAGGGATAGCAGCACCTGCAGGTGACAATGAGGCAGAGCAAGGGGCAGCAGAGGGTTATGGGGATACAGTCAACCCTATGGACTCTACAAGGAGTAATTCAGACGAATGTTTCCCAGAAGTAACAGGTCAGGACTTCCAGTTGAGAAAATCAGGAAGAGTCATACGACCGCCTGATAGACTTAACCTGTAGGGATAGAGTTTATTTAAAAGGGGAGGAATGTTGGGATTGAGTACTACAGATGTTGGAGGTAGCATGTTTGGAGCAGATGCTCTTTTGTTTATGATCTTGTTAACAATATTTCATGTACCTGATTATTGTTTTTTGTTGTTGTTACTGGCGGAGAATAAAACCATGAGGACGAAGATTGTTTCTCTGACCACAACCATAACACAGGCCCATTGCACTAACCAATGTTTCCATTTCCAGTGAGGGAGGGGATGATTGTTCTGGGGACCCAACTAATCTCATTCTCAATAATTCTAGTTCTGTGAATGCTATGGGGGAGGGACTGTCCCATTTGCAGATGTCCCAATGTGACGAGGTGCAGTCATTGCTTGACGAATTCTCCAGTCTGTTCGGGGAGGTCCCGACCCAGACTGATGCCATTTACCATGATGTCAAGCTGACAGACTACACCCCCATTCGCCTTCAACCCTATCGGATGAGTCCGGAAAAGAAGGCCATCGTACGGAAGGAGGTTGACTTCTTGCTCCACCACGGCCTCATCAGGCCGAGCCAGGGCTGTTGGTGCTCGCCCTGCCTTTTGGTCCTCAAACCAGATGGCTGCTGGCGATTATGCACCGACTACCGGCAGCTCAACAAGGTGACCATAGTGGATGCCTATCCGTTGCCACGTCTCGAGGACTGTATCGACGAAATCGGGAACGCCATGTATGTCTCGAAATTCGATCTCTCAAGGGGGTACTATCAAATCCCGCTCACTGAATGTGCTAAACAACTAACTGCGTTCGTGACACCCGAGGGTGTTTTTGAGTATCAAGTGTTACCGTTCGGCTTGTGTAATGCCCCTGCCACGTTCCAGAGGCTAATGAACTGTTTGCTCGCTAATGTGCCAAATTGTTGGGCGTATTTAGATGATATTGTGCTCTTTGATAGTAATTGGGCTGACCACATAGCTAGGTTACGTCAGTTGTTCACCGTGTTGAAAAATGCAAATCTAACCTTAATGCAAAAAGTGTCATTTTGGCCAAGGCACAGTGACGTACCTCAGTTATGAAGTGGGCCAAGGAAAAGTGTTACCTCAGCAAGATAAAATCAGTGCCATTCTGGACTATCCAGTGCTCAGGTCTAAAAAGGACATTCAACGATTTACCGGTATGTGTGCGTACTATCGACGCTATTGTCAGAACTTTTCCAGTGTTGCCACTCCTCTCACAGACTTGTTGCGGAAGGCCGTTAAATTTAAGTGGTCATCGGACTGTGCAGAGGCATTTAAAATTTGAAATTGATCTTAGCTTCCGCCCCAGTGCTTGCTAGTCCAAGGTTCGACCGTCCGTTTTAAATTCAAGTTGATGCGTCTGACTCGGGTGCTGGTGCAGTGTTGTTGCAAACTGGGGATGATAAAGTGGAACACCCAGTATATTATTACTCAGTGAAATTTGACAAGGCGCAGCACAATTATTCAGTGATAGAAAAAGAGGCATTGGCGCTAGTGTTAACATGTAAAAAGTTCGAAGTCTACCTCACTGGTAATATAGTGGAAGTGTACACGGACCATAACCCACTAATTTTCATGAATCAGATGAAGCAGAAGAATAAACGCATCCTCAGGTGGGCATTGTACCTACAGGACTTTAATCTGTCTATTATCCACCTACCAGGCCGGCTCAACATGATAGCCGACGCTCTGTCCCGCTTGCCTGAGTAACATTCATCTGAGCCACAGGAAGCCATATACCAGCTGTCATGCTTTAGTTATTTTTTTTTGTAGGTTCTCCTGTGACATTAAATATTCCGTGTCCAATTTAATTACTTCCCTGTGTTTTTTTTTTTTGTGTGTGTGTATGTTTTTCTTTCAGAGAATTCCTTTGTGCTTTTCTTGCAGAGAAATTGTTGTTTTGATTGATTTTCTTTTATGTCATGGATTTTCCTTTTTATTCTCTGTATACGCTTACAAAAAAAATATGACTACAATTCTAGTAGTCACATTTTTTTTTCTCTGAAGGGGGAGGAGTGTTACAACCCTCTTTAGATGGAAACCAGAGGTCAAATTTGAGCTTAATAAACTACCTTATAGTATTAGACGCATTGCAAACTGAATTTGTTTGTATCTTCCCTGCCAGACGTAAGACTATTCTTGTTTCTCAAAGAGCATTCAGACTCTTGAACTTGTTGTGGATTAAGTAACATTGTTATAAGATTAACTATCCTTAGAACAAGTAAAGTAACAATATGAGGCATAGGGGGAGATGTTTTAATGTGTATAGCTGTACGATCAATTAGGCTCTTCTCGGCACCACACGAATGCAGGAGGCTGATCTGCACTGAGGCGGTCTTCTCTCAGCTGGCGTCGTGTGGACCGGAACCTCCTACCCTTCCTTCTCGTTTCTTTATTTCTGTGTCCTGATCTAGATAAGTATATACTGTGCTCATTATTGTTTATTATCTGACATACCCAAGTTCTATGTGTAGAGTAGTATACTTGGGGTGTAGTAGGTGTTTTTAAGTGTTTATCTTACTAGTTATTCTAAAGGGGGTCCCATTGGAACCACGTGGTCCCCCTACCCTAAGCTGACTCTAACTTCAAGTGATTCAACAGTAGAGCTTTACCCTAGCTTGTATTCAGTGTAAACCCTTGTATCCTGCTTATGTGGACCAAGGCTTTTAACGTAAGATAGTGTGGTAAAGTTATTATAATTATTGTTATTGGTGTGAATGTATATGGGGGATTGTTAAGGGGTTAATAAATAAGTAAGCTAGAACAGAGTATACCTTCTTCCTGTGTGGGAGTGCAACGATCAACCTCTAGTATAACAGGGTCTAATAGCAAGTTATTATTTCTGTGGATAATTTACTTTGGGGGCCGGGCCTTTTAGTTCTCCCATATTTGATACCTCTGTATTCTAACTACCCTTACACCTTAATAGTACCAGTTGCCCCATAGCAAGTCCACCATTACTCGTAACACTTTTAAAGGGAATACTAAATCCAATAATAAAAAAACATGACCTTGAGAAGAAGTATAGGTTAGGAACCGTCTGCAAAGAATTCTCAAAGAATTACTCACTATTGTTATATTAAAGATAAATTTACCCAAATAAAGAGCAACATTAAAAAAACTTGGAGCACAATTTCTCAAATATTGGGATCAAAGATTTTAAATAACAAACCAACACTCCTATCCAAAAACGATGGTCAGCTTTCAGCCTCTGATTCTGCTATTGAGTTCAATAGGTTCTTCTCTTCCATTGGGTCATCTCTAGCAAACGATATTCCATCTTCCAGTACTGATGTTAAGGAATATCTTACAGGTAACTATCCACAGTCTCTTTACCTAAAGCTTACTAATTCCTCTGACGTCAATGAGATAATCCTTTCCCTTATAACCAAGTAGTGCCCTTGAGGAGATACCAACCTTAATTTACAAAAAAGCCTCCATATTTTTAGCCCCTGCTATTGCAGTGCTCTTCAACAAGTCACTTGAACTCCAAACCTTTCCAGATATTCTAAAAAAAGCGAGAGTAACCCCTATCCACAAATGTGGTGATCTCACAGATGTTAACAACTACAGACCATATCAATCCTCCCTAACTTGTCAAAAATATTTGAAAAACAAATCTACAAGCAGCTTTACTCTTATCTAGCCAAACACAATATACTTAGCTCTTGTCAATATGGCTTCAGACCAAAAACAGTCTTTACAGTCTCCGTGGTGTAGTGGTAAGACACTCGCCTTGCGTTCCGCGAGCGCTATGTCATGGGTTCGTATCCTGGCCGGGGAGGATTTACTGGGCGCAATTCCTTAACTGTAGCCTCTGTTTAACGCAACAGTAAAATGTGTACTTGGATAAAAAAACGATTCTTCGCGGGAGGGGATCGTATTCCAGGGACCTGCCCGAAACACTAACGATGCACTTATTAGTATGATTAACTTGATTCATGCAGCTCTTGATAAAAATGAGTTCCCTGTTGGGTTATTTGTGGACCTGCGTAAGGCTTTGGATACTGCCAACACCAAAACCTTCTTCTTAAATTACATCATTATGGAGTCAGAGGACACACCCTGCAATACCTCAAATCTTACCTTACTGACAGGCTCC
>WNGS01118766.1:0-26218 GCA_020271785.1 Procambarus virginalis
TATGTTATTGTCGGGGTTTCACGGTGTTCTCGTTAGAGGGGTTAAAGCAACAGTAGACTGGATCTCCTTTCCAGGTGGTTGCTCCAACAATAACCCTTACTCACCGTCGTTCGGCGGGTCTTCCCTCGATCCTCTAGGCTCCACTGCTGGCTCGGAGAGTACCCCAGTCGGTCTCACAACCGGCCTTAAAATTGCAAGATGAGTGAGGGCACAGATCGTTCCCTCAATCTGTGGCCCGCCCCGACACCGAACTCTTACACAGCCTTCAAGGTCGCCAACTGGTTTTTTAGGTGTCCAGTAACACTGCAGTGGTCAGGTGTAATTGTGGCAAGAGCAATTCCAGTAATATGGTATCAGGCAGGTCACTCTGCTTTACTTCATTACACGGTCACAAGATAAATGGAGGGGATGATATCAAACACCAAAGAGTTTTGGTATTTTACTTAAAAGACAACGAGAAATATATATGCATCAATGTATCAGGATAATATATGACAATTGCTCCATTCATAGCATAATATTCTAGAGCGCACCGATATGGTAACATCGGCAGCCACCGTCACCTGTCAGATGTCAGCTGACCGGGACCCTCGCGATCGTGGGAACAGACTAGTACTTGTTTTCTAATTCTGTCACGATCCCCGTTTATTTAACTTTTTCCAAAACACTATTCAACATTCACATGGCTTACTTATGATTTCACTGGCCTCACGATCAACATCTTATTCACAATACTCTCACAGTGGCTTTTCACCGTACCAAAAGATTACTCTATTCTTAATAATATTTACTGTGAGTGCACTCGCTTGATCACTGAACTTTTCTTTATATCTATACTTTCTCTCACAGAGATATCACTGGCAATCACTTCACGTATATGATATTATTCAGTACACAGTCATGTCATATATAAATCAGTAATCAAATTTCAGGCATATATGTATATACATCATGAAGATCAATACACAGGCATTTATATCAATAGATCATAGAGATCAACACACAGGCATTTATATCGATAGATTATAGAGATCAACACACGGGCACTTATATCAATAGATTATAGAGATCAATCACCAATATCTGGTTTACTACCAATATATATAATAATAATCACAGGGAATTAATAAGTCACAATAAATTCTCTGATGAATCTTGGTGCTTGCACACACCCACACATAGATATATATGTAAACTGATACTGTGAGCGCTCTGGGCAGGCTCACCACATACTGTGCACTCTGTGACTTAGACTCAAGTGAGACTTGCTCACGACATATAAAATATCCTGACAAGAAAATGTATAGCTAACTAAAGGGGAAATGGGAGGGTAACTGTAAACACCTACTTCACCTATCCTAGGATGACAGTTGGGTTGTAGCTCCTGGTCCAGGCTCTCGCCTCGTTCACCATCCAGAAACACAAGCCCACGCCTTAGGATGTCGCGTCTCGCCGCTTCTGTACACTGCAGGTCCGTGCTCCTTCCTCTACAGTACGTCGCAGGGTTGAAGTCGGTCTCCTGGCCGTCAACTTTCCTCCCAACTACGGCAGCCAGCCTACGTCTCGGCGGTCGTCGCACGTTTCCCAATTAGTTCTTGTCACTGTACTCCCAGAGGAACTGCCTCTCACCACTACGAAGTCACTGTGAAGTTATCAGCCGTCCCAGACGATACTGCTTAAGCTCCACACGCACAGCACCCGACTTCAGAGCACTTGAAGCTCACAACACTGTCAATTCCCTCGTCGTCTAGATATATCGCTAGGTATTTGGGAAGACTTCTCGACGTGCTTGCATCCAACTGTTGACTCGTAGGGTTCCACGAAGGTGGGGTTACTGTCAAACTTGACAGGATCGTCGATCACACGTTCAACCTGGTTGACAAGGCTGGCAACCCGGTTCACTCACGGTGGGTGGCCCGGCCACTAAGCTGTCTCTTATACTGGTGAACCGCAATGACGACACACGTCGATGCCCGCCCACTTCTTGCAACGCACCTGTCCCTGAGCACTTGTTGCTCAATATTCTGTCAATTCCTTATCTGAGCCACATCTGGGTTGCAGGAAGACCTCACAGAGTGCGTGCCAACAACTGGAGACGCTTACATCCACCGGAGTTCGGTAAATCCGTCACTCTGACAGGATGACCGATCGCGCGCCCAACCTCTCGGACGTGTCGTGAAAGACTGATATCGATACCCTGGCGCCAACACGGCCGGACCCCCCATGCCTATGTGACGTCACTTTTCCCAAAGTTGGTTTTCATTGGCTCCCAGTGCCACATCGCTGACGGTGACCAATCTGGCGCCACTGACGTCACACAGTTTTGGCGGGAGAACAGACTCGCCAGCGCCATATTGGCTCCCTAAAGGGCCTATCCCACAGGCCAAAATGTTCTATTTTTGCAAATTTCTCGGCTCATCGAGAATACTGTTCTCTCCCACATATGTTCAATTGATGCCTGCAATGTAGAGAACGCTCGGGAATAGTGGACATGACTCTTACAGCAGGCGTGGGAGAATCAGAAGGGTGGGAACACCGTCACAATATATATATATATATATATATATATATATATATATATATATATATATATATATATATATATATATATATATATATATATATATATATATATATATATATATATAAAATTCACATGTTAGTGAATTTTATTGAAGGTACCAGAAAATTAAGTTCATTAAGAAAAACAATTTGGTCTTGGTCACTCGGCCATAAGCACAAAATATCGTCGACATACCTAAACCAGACTACTACTATGTTCACGATATTTTGTGCTTATGGCCGAGTGATCAAGACCAAATTGTTTTTCTTAATGAACTTAATTCTTTGGTACCTTCAATAAATTCACATGCGAAAATGAGGAGAATGGTACTCTTCCGTTTTTGGACATTATGATTCATAGAGTCAATAGAAGGTTCAAATTTGTTGTGAATAGAAAACCTACCAACGTGGGGTCGTTTGTTCATTATTATTCGAATCATCATAGTAAAGTTAAACAGGCAGTATTTTCAGGAATGTTTCTTTGAGCTTTGAGGGTATGCAGCCCTGAGTTTTTTGATGAAGAGATAGCTAAATATATGAAATTGGGAAAAGTTTACAGTACCCTAAGATGTTTTTGGATTGTTCGTTTGGGAATGCTAAACGTACGTTTTATAATAATGTCTCCAAAGCGAAACCAGAAAATAGAAACTCATTGGTGGTACCTTATGCGATGGGATTTGAGAAACTTTCCCCAGTTTTTAAGACCCTTAATATCAATTTGGTGTTCACTAATAATACGATCCAGTCTAATTTAATAAAAAACTCCCCTGGTACAGCAGGTTGTGTGTATTCGATTCCTTGCAATGATTGTGAGTCTGTGTACCTTGGACAAACAGGAAAATCCTTACAATTGCGTATGTCCCAACATGCTTATAGTATAAGAACTGCCCAAACGTCTATGCTTTGTATCAACATACAAGTTTGCGTGATCACACTATTAATTGGGATGTGGCGAAAAGCATTGCCAATTGCAATGGCTTTGTGGAACGGAATTTAATCGAGTCTGCACTAATTAGTCAATGTCTAAATCTTCTCAATGTTAGTACTGGTATGTACAAACTTAACCCAGTTTTAAGTTACAATATTACACAACAGTTTAAGAAAAAACTTTGAAATTGAGGCATACAATGTCTCATTACAATTGTATATTCATTTATTGTGTGTTCATGAGGCTTTTCCTTAATCTTTCATCCTTAATTCTCTGACCGCTAATCCTCTTTGACTTTTCCTGTTTCTGGTAATCCTTTTCTAGGGATGGGTTGGTCAGGTCTAGGTGCTGACCTGTATCCTCTCTCTCTTGTCCTCAGTCAGTCTGATGTTGACAACGGCATTAACAAGCCGAAACGTTCACCCCCCTTTTTCCAATTCTTTGTGGTTTTCCGCATACAAATATCAGTGTTAGTGATCGTCAATTGCATATATATATATATATATATATATATATATATATATATATATATATAATATATATATATATATATATATATATATATATATTAGGGGTACCACCTCTGGTGCAATTGCAGGGACCCACATCCTCGAAGAAGAAAACAAAGAGCATTCAGAGAAGATCTTGTGGATTCTCACTGAATACTTATTCTTTTCTTCTCCTACCACCCCTATTATTTTTTTGTATGTTTTGTTTTATTTTATTGCAATGCTACAGTTTACAGAGAACACACACACACACACACAAATATATAACAATTAAACAATCAGCGTTCGAAGACCTCGTCCAGCTCCTCGGAGGTTGGGTGCGTACCCAGGATACAGCACGCATTTCCCCTCTGCACTGCGACACTGAGGCGCTGGAATAGGAAACTGGCTGCTCGTGGGTCTCTAGTTTTCCCAATGAGTTCCTCACCAACCTCCTTTAAAAACTTGAGTGCACATTTACCCCAGGCGCCCAGAGTCTCTGAGCCTATCGGCACGAACCTGTAACAACGTTCTAGGTTTCTGTACTTGTGGATTTTCTGGGTCTCCCTGAAGGTGGCTGCCCCACCTCCCTCCGCTGAGCTGTAACGTAAATAGGTATCAGCCAATGTAGATGCACAGGTGTAATCCCATACGACCTGTTTACCTTCCCTCCATGGCTGCAGGGTGACTCCATCTGGGCGTTTTTGGCTGTTGTCAGGTCTGCACAGCTGGGGTTCCCTTTGTGCTGGACACCCAGCTGTAGCCAAACTTCTCTTGATGATGTCATTGACTGCCTCGTGTCTGGCAATCTTTCCCTGTGTCTTACGACAGATGAGACCATGGCTGCCGTATTGGTCTGCCCGTGCCTGGCCGCAAATACACCGGTGCTCGGTGGAGATAGGGGCGGCAAGGCGCAGAGCAACACCAATACTTAGGGCCCGATGATCCAGGCGGGTGCCCAAGGCGGAATTAGGGACTGCCAACAGGAAGTCCCCAGCATGGGGGGCTTGCACAGCTAGGAGACGCGCTCTGTCCTTCTGAGAAGCTACGTCCAGCAATGCTTTGGCGATGTTCTCCACTATAGGGCTATCCCATTTGGCCTGTTTACCGTCGTTTGGACAAGTTGGTCGGGTGTGTGAATTGGCGAGTGTGTCCCACCGACCAGCTCCTTCCACAAATTTGGGATCACGAATCCCAATGGAGTTCCTTAGGTATTCTGGTAGTATTTCCTTCACTAATTCACTTGTAGCACTGGTCGAGGATAAGAATGCCGGCAATGCTAACTGTGTCGCCTTGCGAATACCTATACCCCCGTCTAACTGGGAGCGTTGCTTGGTCCCACTGGTCATCTTGCAGGGAGAGGTTTAACACTTTCATAGTTATTGTCTTTAGGAGTGAATCGTATTCCGTTAATTTTGGGCTGTCAAAAGAAGGAGCACACCTGAGGAAATAGGTAAGTCTGGGCAAGGCCAGGCACCTTGTAAGAAGGTACAACGCATCATGAGCATCCAAAGCCCCTATTCGCGCCTCCATCCTCCTCAGGTCTTTAAGCTTTTCTTCGAGGACTACCTCAATGGCGTTCGAGCCCAGAGGTGCCCCTAGCAGCACACTGTCGGTGGGAGCGATCACTTGGGCTCCTGGCAATAAGATTTGTACTGCATTTATGATTGATTGGTTGGACGAGATGATTTCACACTTTGATGGATTTAGTGTAAGGCCTAACTCCTCTCCCCTAGATTTCACTAGCTGAAGATCTCCTAGTAGGGATTCCTGTGTCCCTGCCAGGGTGCCATCGTCCAGGAACCAGATGTTGAATTCGCTGGACAACCTACTTGTGACCTCCTTAGCTGCCATGCAGAAAAGAAAAGGGGCAAGTGGGTCTCCCTGCTGGACACCTTCTGCGGAAACAACTTCATGTTCCCCAAACAACAGTGTCGATTCCCTACTGTACCCTGCTGAAACGAAAGGAAGTAGACAAGGAAAGCTGGTTCGAACTGCTTCCAGTACCACATCCCTTTTTACCTGGTTGAAGGCATTTTTAAAGTCTAATTTAATTAATGCCTTATTCACTGGGAGGTCCTTGATATAGGCTCGTGCTGCATGAGCTGCTGCTTCACAGCCATGGGGGACACCAAAACCTAGTTGATGGGGTCGAAGCATCGTTGCAGCGTCTATGCTGATTTTTCTGACAGCTGCCCTAGCAACAAGGCGCCGAAGTGTGTTGCCCACGGCAATGGGTCTGACTCCACCATCCTTCTTCTTAAGGGCACAAAGGGATGCTCCGAAGAAGAACGGTTTAATTGTGTCTGGGATCAACCCGGAGAGACAGTCGTTGACAAACTTCGTGATCTCTGACAGTAGTGTCTCGGCAACTTCGCCGAGAACTGGGTTTGTCATCTCCTTGAGGTGCTGAGGTCTTACTCCAGTGTATCCCCCTGCTGAGCCTGGTGGAAATGACATGATGGCTTTGTATACCTCTGATGCTTGGAGGAATAGAGGTCCCATGTCTGGGGCATTTGTGTCCCGAGCAGTGCATGTAAATTATATATATATATATATATATATATATATATATATATATATATATATATATATATATATATATATATATATATATATATAATATATATATATATATATATATATATATATATATATATTTGATGGTTACAAGATATGCATAGGTTGATACAAAAGTGAATACAGAATATATATACATATATATATATTATATATTATAATAATATATTATATATATATATATATATATATATAATATATATATATATATATATATATATATATTCATGAAAACTTGGCTTATTAGGCAAATCCGGCCTTGCATAGTAGGCTGAGAAGTGCATTCTGGCTACTAGGTACGACATATATATATATATATATATATATATATATATATATATATATATATATATATATATATATATATATAATATATATATATATATATACTATATGCATGACTCACCTGTGACGGGAAAAAACATGCTGTTTTAGAAAAACAGCGCCATTTGTTGGACGTAAGAGCAACACACGCTGTAATCTCCGAAAGTTCTTCACTGATTGCTTTGAGACTTTGACACAACGTGTCATTCGAATAGGCGCGTCTTTTTATATACCTACTATATAGATGCCACTCTTTAACAGGTAAAAACATGCGTTTTTTAAAAACAGAGTCATCTGTTGCACATAATAGCACATCCACGATATACTAAATATGTCACGAATTCCATTTCAGTGTTTCTGATTGCATTGATAAACTTTATTTTCATAGATTTCGATTTATTTTATTTTATATTGAATTATTTCGTGTGACATTGTGTTGGAATTTAACTGTGTTTTTTACCATATCGTTCATTTCGATTTATAAGAATAGATGCCACACCAGTTACAGGTAAAACTATGCTTTTTTTGAAAAACAACGCCGTCTGTTGCATGTAAGAGCAACACACATGCTATTTATATAAATAAAAATGGAAATGTTCGTTTGCTCAAAATCGCTAAAATCGCTTCATCAATTGCCTTGAAATTTTCAAACAACGTTCCATTCGCATCCGAGCGGGGTTTTATATGCATACTATATAGATGTCACGTCGTTGACGGGATAAAACATGCTTTTTTGAGAAGCTGTGTTTTTCGTGTGTTTTTTATGTCGGGGAAATCTTCGAAACCTCTTTACCGATTGCTTTTAAATTTTGACACAACATTGTATTCGAATAGGCGAGTGTTTTTATATACTTACTATATAAAAAAAAAATGCTTTAAAAAAAAACGCGCCATCTGTAGGACGTAAGAGCAACACATGCTGTAATCTCCGAAAGTTTTTCACCGATTGCTTTGAAATTTTGACACAACGTTCAATTCAATATGTGCGTGTTTTTATATACATACTATTTAGATGTCACACCTGTGACAGGTGTAAACATGCGTTTTTTTTTAAACAGCGCCATCTGTTGCACGTAAGAGCAACACACGATATACAAAATATCTTACGATTCCATTTCAATGTTCCCGATTGCATTGATAAATTTAATTTTCATAGATTTTGATTTATTTTAATTTTGATATAATTGTTTTGTGTGACGATGCGTTGGAGTTGAGCTGTGTTGTTTACCATACCGATCATTTCGTTGGTATAGCTTATTTGTTTCATTTTCATGGTTTTCATTTCATTTTTTAACTGTTCTAATTTTTCAATGCAATTGGTGGTGAATTTGAGCAGTGTCGATTAATCTGCGTTTGAATTGAAATATTTCGGTAGTATTTTTTGTTTTTGTTTTGGAAACAAGAAAATGACTAACACGTTTATTTCACAGTTGCAAATGTGCAGCAAACAGCAATGAATCCACCGGCTACAACGTTAACTGTTTTCTTCACGTTATGTCAAAATAACGCGTTTGCAAAAACACTGCTGTGCTCGGAAGTGCCTATGTATTACACATACAATGCGAGTAGAAAATCATTTGAACGACGCAAACGAGGAGAGCGAGTCGACGGACAACCTGGCATATTCAAATAAACTACAATAGGCAGACTGCACACGGTGCATCCCAATCAAGATGAATGCTTCCTTCTTCTCATGCTGTTGGTAAGCGTTCCCGGTCCAACGTCTTTCCAGTCATTGAGATTTGTCAACGGCATAATTTATGCCACTTTCCGTAGTGCATGTCAAGCTCTTAATTTATTGGAGAACGACCAACACTGGGATGTATGAATTAATGAAGCGTCTAACACGTCACATCCAAATCAAATTCGAGCATTGTTTGCAATCATATTGACCACCTTTGTCTCCATCAGAGTTATGGGAGAAATATAAATCGCACATGGCTAAAGATATTATCCGTCGAATATGCAAGGAAAATTCATATATGAACATAGATATCACATCAATAATCTACAACGAAGCGTTAATAATGACTGAAGATTTGTGCTTAGAATTCGCGAACAAAGTTCTAAAAATATTGGAAATGCCATCACCGAATCGATCTGCTTCTGCTTCGTTCGATGTAGAATTGCGTCGGGAATAAAATTACAACACGGGTGATCTGTTGTCGTATGTGCAGTCAAACATTCCTCAGCTAACGCTTGAACGAAAAGGCATTTACAATCAAATAATTCAAACGGTCAATAAGGGGTTTTGAAAAATCTTTTTAGATGCGCTAGGAGGAACTGTAAAACCTTCTAATTAGATTTATTCTGGCAGCATTCCGATCCCAAAATGGCATAACTTTAGCTCTTGCATCGTCTGGAATAGCTGCGACCTTGCTACCAGGTGGAAGAACTGCTACTTCGGCTATGAAATTGCCATTGATCATGCAATTCATTGAAACTCCCATGTGCAACATTTCCAAAGCATTGCACAGATGTAAACTTATTGTTTGGGATGAATGCACAATGGCCCCAGAAAATCGCTCGAGGCTCTTGATCGATCATTGCAAGATTTGTGTGGAAACATCAGGCCATTTGGGAACGCATGAATGTTGCCAGCAGGAGATTTCAGGCAAACATTACCTGTAATTCCTCGATCGACACCAGCGGACGAAATAAATTCTCGCCTGAAATACTCTACTTTGTGGCACCACGTAAAGACGTTAAAATTAACTACAAGTATGCGTGTCTAGCAGCAAAATGATCCATCAGCCGAGATATTCTCACATCAATTTCTGGAAATTGGGAACGGAAACGTGCTGGTTGATCTCATCTCAGGACGAATATCATTGCCTCAAAACTTCTACAATTTAGTGACGTCAAAAGAAGAACTTGTTGAAAAAGTATTTCCCAATGTTCAAACCAATTATAAGAATCACGATTGTCTGAATGAACGATCTCTTCTTGCGGCCAATAACAAAGACGTCCACTAACTTAACAATATTGTTCAGTCTACATCCAAAGCAAGGCAGTCACATACAAGTCCGTCGACACTGTTGAGGAAGCAGATAAGGCGGTTAATTATCCAACAGAATTTTTGAATTCACTGGCTGCCAGAATTGGTCACCGTACGGCAATTGAAATGGGTGCCAATTATCATGTTGCGAAATATCACGCAGCCAAAACTTAGGACGCCCGTGCCTTGCAATAAAATTATTAATCACGCACGTCGTAGAAGCCACAATCTTGACAGGACTTTCAAAGGTGAAGTTAAGTTCTCAGTTATTTGAGCCAACAAAGGCCAGGTGCAATATAAGAAGTCCGTCGTTCCAGTTCGATTGGCGTTCGGAAAGCTTAGTGGCCGGGCCACCCACCGTGAGGGAACCAGGTTGACAGCCTTGTCAACCAGGTTGAACGTGTGATCGACGATCCTGTCAAGTTTGACAGTAACCCCACCTTCGTGGAACCCTACGAGTCAACAGTTGGATGCAAGCACGTCGAGAAGTCTTCCCAAATACCTAGCGATATATCTAGACGACGAGGGAATTGACAGTGTTGTGAGCTTCAAGTGCTCTGAAGTCGGGTGCTGTGCGTGTGTCGTCCGGGACGGCTGATAACTTCAGTGACTTCGTAGTGGTGAGAGGCAGTTACTCTGGGAGTACAGTGACAAGGACTAATTGGGAAACGTACGACGACCGCCGAGACGTAGGCTGGCTGCCGTAGTTGGGAGGAAAGTTGACGGCCAGGAGACCGACTTCAACCCAGCGACGTACTGTAGGGAAGAAGCACGGACCTGCTGTGTACAGAAGCGGCGAGACGCGACATCCTAAGGTGGGGCTTGTGTTTCTGGATGAACGAGGCGAGAGCCTGGACCAGGAGCTACAACCCAACTGTCATCCTAGGATAGGTGAAGTAGGTGTTTACAGTTCCCTCCCATTTCCCCTTTAGTTAGCTATATATATTCTTGTCAGGATATTTTGTATGTCGTGAGCAAGTCTCACTTGAGTTTAAGTCACAGAGAGCACAGTATGTGGTGAGGCTACCCAGAGCGCTCACAGTATCAATTTACATATATATCTATGTGTGGGTGTGTGCAAGCACCAAGATTCATCAGAGAATTTACTGTGACTATTATTATTGATCTGTGATTATTATTATTATATATATTGGTAGTAACCAGATATTGGTGTATTGATCTCTATAATCTATTGATATAAATGCCTGTGGATTGATCTCTATAATCTATTGATATAAATGCCTGTGGATTGATCTCTATAATCTATCAATATAAATGCCCGTGTGTTGATCTCCATAATCTATCGATATAAATGCCTGTGTGTTGATCTCTATGATCTATTGATATATATATGCCTGAAGTTTGATTACTGATTTATATATGACATGATTGTGTGCTGAATAATATCATATACGTGAAGTGATTGCCAGTGATATCTCTTTGAGAGGAAGTATAAATATAAAGAAAAGTTCAGTGATCAAGTGAGTGCATTCACAGTAAATATTATTAAGAATAGAGTAATCTTTTGGTACAGTGAAAAGTCACTGTGAGAGTATTGTGAATATAGATGTTGATCGTGAGGCCAGTGAAATCATAAGTAAGCCATGTGAACGTTGAATAGTGTTTTGGAAAAAGTTAAATAAACGGGGATCGTGACAATTAGAAAACAAGTACTAGTCTGTTCCCACGATCGCGAGGGCCCGGTCAGCTGGCATTCTGACAGGTGACACGTGCCGATGTTGCCATATGGTGCGCTCTAGAATATTATGCTATGAATGGAGCAATTGTCATATATTAATTCTGATACATTGATGCATATATATTTCTCGTTGTCTTTTAAGTAAAATACCAAAACTCTTTGGTGTTTGATATCATCCCCTCCATTTATCTTGTGACCGTGTTATGATATAAAGTAGAGTGACCTGCCTGATACTATATTACTGGATTTGCTCTTGCCACAATTACACCTGACCACTGCAGTGTTACTGGACATCTAAAAAACCAGTTGGCGACCTTGAAGGCTGTGTAAGAGTTCGGTGTCGGGAGGGCCACAGATTGAGGGAACGATCTGTGCTCCCACTCATCTTATAATCTAAAGGCCGGTTGTGAGATCGACTGGGATACTCTCCGAGGCCAGCAGTGGAGCCTAGAGGATTGAGGGAAGACCCGCCGAACGACGGTGAGTAAGGGTTATTGTTGGAGCAACCACCTGGAAAGGAGATCCAGTCTACTGTTGCTTTAACCCTTCTCTAACGAGAACACCGTGAAACCCCGACATTGGCGACCTTGCCAGGATAAGAGCAAGATCAAGGTGGTAATTGTGGTATTAAATATCAGGCCTAGGTTTTCACTCATTGTCACAAGATGGAGGGTGATAAAGTAGCCAGGTTTATAGACACGAGAGACGAGCAAGTACTGGAGGAGTGCACCAAGGCACAGCTGCAGACGATCGCCGACCACTTTGGGATCAAGTTGAGAGCTTCCAAAGTGGGAGAAAGAAGACTTGAGATCATGGCACAGCTCAAGGCACGTGATGAAGCCTTAGGAGAGGAGCGGCCACAGACACCTGCCAGTGGAGGAGAGAACTTGAGTACCGGTGGCAGCAGCCGGGGATCCAGTGGCAGCAGGCGCAGTATCAAGCTAGAAATAATGAAGCTGCAGATAGAAGCACAGCTGCGCAGAGAAGAAAGAGAAGCACAGCTGCAAGAGAAGAAAGAGAAGCACAGCTGAGGCGCGAGGAAGCAGAGAGAGAAGCACAGCTGAGCCGAGAAGCAGAGAGAGAAGCACAGCTGAGGCGCGAGGAAGCAGAGAGAGAAGCACAGCTGCGAGAGAAGAACGAGAGGCACAGCAGCAACGAGAAGAACGAGAGGCACAAGCACAGCGCGCAGGAAGAACGAGAGGCACAGCTGCAACGAGAGGGGCGCGAAATAGAAGCTAGGACGAAGCTGCAGGAGGTTGAAGCGAACAAGGAGATTGAGCTGAAGCGAGCTGAGCTAGGACTAGTTCCAACTGCCCCACCACAACAGCAGGAAGACCGCCGAGTGAGAGAGAGGGATTTGCCCGTCTTCGTGCCTAATGAGGCTGAGGGCTTCTTCGAGCATTTCGAAAGGGTCGCTACGTTGAAGAAGTGGCCGAGGGCAGAGTGGGCGGAGCTAGTTCAAGGAAGGCTCACTGGTGAAGCTCGTGAAGCTTACAACATGCTCGACCTCCAGGAGTGTACCAACTATGATGCAGTAAAACGGGCCGTGCTCCATTCGTTCAAGCTGACGCCGGAGTGCTATAGGAAAAGGTTCAGAGAATGTACCCGATCGCCAGGAAAATCGTATGCGGAGACGGCGAGGGACATGGAAAGGAAATTCGTGAAATGGCTGGAGTCAGAAGGAGCAAGATCGGCTGAACAGATCAAGAGGCTAATGGTCATGGAAAAGTTTATGTCCGTGCTCTCTCCCGAGATTAGGGTGAGAGTAAAGGAGGCGGACATCAAGGACCCGAGAGCCGCAGCCGATCGAGCAGACATGCTAGAGGAAGCTTTACGTCCATGTCGAGAGGGACAGCACCGACCGCCCGCATTCTCCAGTTATGGGAGAAATAATAGAAGGTCGGACGGTTGGAGGACAGGACCGAGTTATCCTAAGTCCTACCCCTCGAATGGAGACAGCAGAGGACAGAAGAGTGCTGTGGAACCGCCGAAGAAGTCACCGAGGGAGAGCTCAAGAGATCTTGTTATCGTCACGGCCGGAGATGCTGAGCACGAGTCTTTGGAAGGCGCAAGAGGAGTCCGCGGAAGAAGAAGGATCCGTTGTTTCAACTGCGGGTTAATAGGACACATGGCGCGCGAATGTAGACGTCCTAAGCAGCGGGGTTACGTTGCTTTTGTGCGGGTAGAGGACCAGTTAGCCGAAGGAGTGCGGGATGGACCCGTACGTAGGAAGAAGGAGGCTAACCCATTCGTGCGTGAGGGAACTGTAAGGGTGGGGGACGCAGACCCCATCCCGGTAATGATGCTGAGAGATACTGGGGCGGAATTTACCCTGGTGAGCAGAACCCTTTTCCCTGAGTGTCACGAGAATACCTGTGTAGGTGAGGCAAGTGTGACCACTGTGGGAGGCCCAGTGCAGATGCCCCTACACCAGGTAACCCTGAGTTCGGTTTATGGATGCCAAACCCTAGTAGTGGGGGTCTGTGCGACGATGCCCACGAGGGAGGCACAGGTCATTTTGGGAAATGACGCATGTGGAGGACGTGTCCTACCGAACCTCGTGAAGGACGAGGAGTGCTTGGAGCACTTAGAGAAGAAAGGCGAAGTGTTCGACGCCTGTGGGGACGAGAAAGGAATCGCCATGGAGGCGTTCCCTGTCTGTGCTATGATTCCGAGGCAGTGCGAAGGACGAGGAGGACGTGGATCTGATAAGGCCGACGAGGAGACGTCCGCCGGCCTGGGAATGGATCACCTCGTCATGGAACCCGGAGAGCGAGTGGAGGGCGAAGGCAGCCCAGAAGGTGAGGTACAGGTGACCCTCACCGGTTCTCCAGGGATGGACCGCACTCGTCTCGAGGAGATGCAGCAGGCAGAATCCCCCAAGTTGATTTGTAAGGCAAAGGAGGACGTATTGGTCCCGAGAAAGCTACTCACTTTAACAGGCATAAAGGCATATTAATAAGACAGTGTAAACCTGTAAGGATGGAGGTCGGAAAAGCCTCTCCAGGTACGAGAGATCAAGTAGCGTTGCCAGCCAAGTGCAGAGCGGCAGTGTTGAGTCCGTTGCACGCTGTTGACTCTGCGGGTCACCTAGGGATGACCACGATGCGACGTTCAACGTCGAGAGAAGTGGCTGGGCAACTACAACATCTTTTCTCTTGGGTGAGGAGGCCCAGGGAAAATCAGGCTGACAGTGGAAATATGTTCCGGTCTGAGTGTGTCAGACGAACAATGATAAATGGGGAGTGATGCAGATTCGGTCGTCGCCCTACCGATCGCAGTCGAAGGGGGCGGTCGGAAGATTCCACTCCACCTCAGAGACAGCTCTGAGAATGTTCTGCGTAGAGCAGGAAGACGAGTGGGAAGAGACAGCGGGCCCTGTTTTGTTGGCCATTTGCAAAGCAGTGGCAGAACCGTTAAACTTCTCACAGTTCCAGCTGGTGAACGGACGTGAGGTGTGGAGCCCTCGGTCCGTAATAGGTAAGCAGTGGACGCCCAGGATGACCTTGAAGACGGTCTGCAGACACATGAGGAGTGTCACACATTGGCGGCTGCAATACTGGCTGGAAGCCAAGATTTTTAGTGGAAAGGACAGCGTAGTCGCAGATGCGTTGTCCCGCATGCACTAACCAGACATGACTCTTATTTTAAGGGGAGGGGTATGTGACGGTGTTCCCCCCTTCTAATTCTCCCACGCCTGCTGTAAGAGTCATGTCCACTATTCCCGAGCGTTCTCTACATTGCAGGCAACAATTGAACATATGTGGGAGAGAACAGTATTCTCGAAGAGCCGAGAAATTTGCGAAAATGTACATTTTGGCCTGTGGGATAGGCCCTTTAGGGAGCCAATATGGCGCTGGCAAGTCTGTTCTCCCGCCAAAACTGTGTGACGTCAGTGGCGCCAGATTGGTCACCGTCAGCGACATGGCACTGGGAGCCAATGAAAACCAACTTTGGGAAAAGTGACGTCACATAGGCATAGGGGTCCGCCGTGTTGGCGCCAGGCGATATCAGTCTTTCACGACACGTCCGAGAGGTAGGACGCGCGATCGGTCATCCTGTCAGAGTGACGGATTTACCGAACTCCGGTGGATTTAAGCGTCTCCAGTTGTTGGCACGCACTCTGTGAGGTCTTCCTGCAACCCAGAAGTGGCTCAGATAAGGAATTGACAGAATATTGAGCAACAAGTGCTCAGGGACAGGTGCGTTGCAAGAAGTGGGCCGGGCATCGACGTGTGTCGTCGTTGGCAGTTCACCAGTATAAGAGGCAGCTTAGTGGCCGGGCCACCCACCGTGAGTGAACCAGGTTGACAGCCTTGTCAACCAGGTTGAACGTGTGATCGACGATCCTGTCAAGTTTGACAGTAACCCCACCTTCGTGGAACCCTACGAGTCAACAGTTGGATGCAAGCACGTCGAGAAGTCTTCCCAAATACCTAGCGATATATCTAGACGACGAGGGAATTGACAGTGTTGTGAGCTTCAAGTGCTCTGAAGTCGGGTGCTGTGCGTGTGTCGTCGTCTGGGACGGCTGATAACTTCAGTGACTTCGTAGTGGTGAGAGGCAGTTCCTCTGGGAGTACAGTGACAAGGACTAATTGGGAAACGTACGACGACCGCCGAGACGTAGGCTGGCTGCCGTAGTTGGGAGGAAAGTTGACGGCCAGGAGACCGACTTCAACCCTGCGACGTACTGTAGGGAAAGAAGCACGGACCTGCTGTGTACAGAAGCGGCGAGACGCGACATCCTAAGGGTGGGCTTGTGTTTCTGGATGAACGAGGCGAGAGCCTGGACCAGGAGCTACAACCCAACTGTCATCCTAGGATAGGTGAAGTAGGTGTTTACAGTTCCCTCCATTTCCCCTTTAGTTAGCTACATATATTCTTGTCAGTATATTTTGTATGTCGTGAGCAGTCTCACCTGAGTTTAAGTCACAAGTGCACAGTATTTGGTGAGCGCTCTGGGCAGCCTCACCACATACTGTGCTCTCTGTGACTTAAACTCAGGTGAGACTTGCTCACGACATACAAATATACTGACAAGAATATATATAGCTAACTAAAGGGGAAATGGGAGGGAACTGTAAACACCTACTTCACCTATCCTAGGATGACAGTTGGGTTGTAGCTCCTGGTCCAGGCTCTCGCCTCGTTCATCCAGAAACACAAGCCCACGCCTTAGGATGTCGCGTCTCGCCGCTTCTGTACACAGCAGGTCCGTGCTTCTTTCCCTACAGTACGTCGCAGGGTTGAAGTCGGTCTCCTGGCCGTCAACTTTCCTCCCAACTACGGCAGCCAGCCTACGTCTCGGCGGTCGTCGTACGTTTCCCAATTAGTCCTTGTCACTGTACTCCCAGAGTAACTGCCTCTCACCACTACGAAGTCACTGAAGTTATCAGCCGTCCCGATGCTGAAGCACACGCACAGCACCCGACTTCAGAGCACTTGAAGCTCACAACACTGTCAATTCCCTCGTCGTCTAGATATATCGCTAGGTATTTGGGAAGACTTCTCGACGTGCTTGCATCCAACTGTTGACTCGTAGGGTTCCACGAAGGTGGGGTTACTGTCAAACTTGACAGGATCGTCGATCACACGTTCAACCTGGTTGACAAGGCTGTCAACCTGGTTCACTCACGGTGGGTGGCCCGGCCACTAAGCTGCCTCTTATACTGGTGAACTGCCAACGACGACACACGTCGATGCCCGGCCCACTTCTTGCAACGCACCTGTCCCTGAGCACTTGTTGCTCAATATTCTGTCAATTCCTTATCTGAGCCACTTCTGGGTTGCAGGAAGACCTCACAGAGTGCGTGCCAACAACTGGAGACGCTTAAATCCACCGGAGTTCGGTAAATCCGTCACTCTGACAGGATGACCGATCGCGCGTCCTACCTCTCGGACGTGTCGTGAAAGACTGATGTCGCCTGGCGCCAACACGGGCGGACCCCCTATGCCTATGTGACGTCACTTTTCCCAAAGTTGGTTTTCATTGGCTCCCAGTGCCATGTCGCTGACGGTGACCAATCTGGCGCCACTGACGTCACACAGTTTTGGCGGGAGAACAGACTTGCCAGCGCCATATTGGCTCCCTAAAGGGCCTATCCCACAGGCCAAAATACTACATTTTCGCAAATTTCTCGGCTCTTCGAGAATACTGTTCTCTCCCACATATGTTCAATTGTTGCCTGCAATGTAGAGAACGCTCGGGAATAGTGGACATGACTCTTACAGCAGGCGTGGGAGAATTAGAAGGGGGGAACACCGTCACATACCCCTCCCCTTAAAATAAGAGTCATGTCTGGTTAGTGCATGCGGGACAACGCATCTGCGACTACGCTGTCCTTTCCACTAAAATCTTGGCTTCCAGCCAGTATTGCAGCCGCCAATGTGTGACACTCCTCATGTGTCTGCAGACCGTCTTCAAGGTCATCCTGGGCGTCCACTGCTTACCTATTACGGACCGAGGGCTCCACACCTCACGTCCGTTCACCAGCTGGAACTGTGAGAAGTTTAACGGTTCTGCCACTGCTTTGCAAATGGCCAACAAAACAGGGCCCGCTGTCTCTTCCCACTCGTCTTCCTGCTCTACGCAGAACATTCTCAGAGCTGTCTCTGAGGTGGAGTGGAATCTTCCGACCGCCCCCTTCGACTGCGATCGGTAGGGCGACGACCGAATCTGCATCACTCCCCAATTTATCATTGTTCGTCTGACACACTCAGACCGGAACATATTTCCACTGTCAGCCTGATTTTCCCTGGGCCTCCTCACCCAAGAGAAAAGATGTTGTAGTTGCCCAGCCACTTCTCTCGACGTTGAACGTCGCATCGTGGTCATCCCTAGGTGACCCGCAGAGTCAACAGCGTGCAACGGACTCAACACTGCCGCTCTGCACTTGGCTGGCAACGCTACTTGATCTCTCGTACCTGGAGAGGCTTTTCCGACCTCCATCCTTACAGGTTTACACTGTCTTATTAATATGCCTTCTTGCCTGTTAAAGTGAGTAGCTTTCTCGGGACCAATACGTCCTCCTTTGGCCTTACAAATCAACTTGGGGATTCTGCCTGCTGCATCTCCTCGAGACGAGTGCGGTCCACCCCGGAGAACTGGTGAGGGTCACCTGTACCTCACCTTCTGGGCTGCCTTCGCCCTCCACTCGCTCTCCGGGTTCCATGACGAGGTGATCATTCCCAGGCCGGCGGACGTCTCCTCGTCGGCCTTATCAGATCCACGTCCTCCTCGTCCTTCGCACTGCCTCGGAATACAGCACAGACAGGGAACGCCTCCATGGCGATTCCTTTCTCGTCCCCACAGGCGTCGAACACTTCGCCTTTCTTCTCTAAGTGCTCCAAGCACTCCTCGTCCTTCACGAGGTTCGGTAGGACACGTCCTCCACATGCGTCATTTCCCAAAATGACCTGTGCCTCCCTCGTGGGCATCGTCGCACAGACCCCCACTACTAGGGTTTGGCATCCATAAACCGAACTCAGGGTTACCTGGTGTAGGGGCATCTGCACTGGGCCTCCCACAGTGGTCACACTTGCCTCACCTACACAGGTATTCTCGTGACACTCAGGGAAAAGGGTTCTGCTCACCAGGGTAAATTCCGCCCCAGTATCTCTCAGCATCATTACCGGGATGGGGTCTGCGTCCCCCACCCTTACAGTTCCCTCACGCACGAATGGGTTAGCCTCCTTCTTCCTACGTACGGGTCCATCCCGCACTCCTTCGGCTAACTGGTCCTCTACCCGCACAAAAGCAACGTAACCCCGCTGCTTAGGACGTCTGCATTCGCGCGCCATGTGTCCTATTAACCCGCAGTTGAAACAACGGATCCTTCTTCTTCCGCGGACTCCTCTTGCGCCTTCCAAAGACTCGTGCTCAGCATCTCCGGCCGTGACGATAACAAGATCTCTTGAGCTCTCCCTCGGTGACTTCTTCGGCGGTTCCACAGCACTCTTCTGTCCTCTGCTGTCTCCATTCGAGGGGTAGGACTTGGATAACTCGGTCCTGTCCTCCAACCGTCCGACCTTCTATTATTCCTCCCATAACTGGAGAATGCGGGCGGTCGGTGCTGTCCCTCTCGACATGGACGTAAAGCTTCCTCTAGCATGTCTGCTCGATCGGCTGCGGCTCTCGGTCCTTGATGTCCGCCTCCTTTACTCTCACCCTAATCTCGGGAGAGAGCACGGACATAAACTTTTCCATGACCATTAGCCTCTTGATCTGTTCAGCCGATCTTGCTCCTTCTGACTCCAGCCATTTCACGAATTTCCTTTCCATGTCCCTCGCCGTCTCCGCATACGATTTTCCTGGCGATCGGGTACATTCTCTAAACCTTTTCCTATAGCACTCCGGCGTCAGCTTGAACGAATGGAGCACGGCCCGTTTTACTGCATCATAGTTGGTACACTCCTGGAGGTCGAGCATGTTGTAAGCTTCACGAGCTTCACCAGTGAGCCTTCCTTGAACTAGCTCCGCCCACTCTGCCCTCGGCCACTTCTTCAACGTAGCGACCCTTTCGAAATGCTCGAAGAAGCCCTCAGCCTCATTAGGCACGAAGACGGGCAAATCCCTCTCTCTCACTCGGCGGTCTTCCTGCTGTTGTGGTGGGGCAGTTGGAACTAGTCCTAGCTCAGCTCGCTTCAGCTCAATCTCCTTGTTCGCTTCAACCTCCTGCAGCTTCGTCCTAGCTTCTATTTCGCGCTCCTTCAGCTGTGCCTCTCGTTCTTCCCTGCTGCTGTGCTTGTGCCTCTCGTTCTCTCGTTGCTGCTGTGCCTCTCGTTCTTCTCTCGCAGCTGTGCTTCTCTCTCTGCTTCCTCGCGCCTCAGCTGTGCTTCTCTCTCTGCTTCCTCGCGCCTCAGCTGTGCTTCTCTCTCTGCTTCCTCGCGCCTCAGCTGTGCTTCTCTTTCTTCTCTGCGCAGCTGTGCTTCTCTTTCTCTCCGCGCTGTGCTGTGCTTCTATCTGCATCTTCATTATTTCTAGCTTGATACTGCGCCTGCTGCCACTGGATCCCCGGCTGCTGCCACCGGTACTCAAGTTCTCTCCTCCACTGGCAGGTGTCTGTGGCCGCTCCTCTCCTAAGGCTTCATCACGTGCCTTGAGCTGTGCCATGATCTCAAGTCTTCTCTCTCCCACTTTGGAAGCTCTCAACTTGATCCCAAAGTGGTCGGCGATCGTCTGCAGCTGTGCCTTGGTGCACTCCTCCAGTACTTGCTCGTCTCTCGTGTCTATAAACCTGGCTACTTTATCACCCTCCATCTTGTGACAATGAGTGAAAACCTAGGCCTGATATTTAATACCACAATTACCACCTTGATCTTGCTCTTTATCCTGGCAAGGTCGCCAATGTCGGGGTTTCACGGTGTTCTCGTTAGAGAAGGGTTAAAGCAACAGTAGACTGGATCTCCTTTCCAGGTGGTTGCTCCAACAATAACCCTTACTCACCGTCGTTCGGCGGGTCTTCCCTCAATCCTCTAGGCTCCACTGCTGGCCTCGGAGAGTATCCCAGTCGATCTCACAACCGGCCTTTAGATTATAAGATGAGTGGGAGCACAGATCGTTCCCTCAATCTGTGGCCCTCCCGACACCGAACTCTTACACAGCCTTCAAGGTCGCCAACTGGTTTTTTAGATGTCCAGTAACACTGCAGTGGTCAGGTGTAATTGTGGCAAGAGCAAATCCAGTAATATAGTATCAGGCAGGTCACTCTACTTTATATCATTACACGGTCACAAGATAAATGGAGGGGATGATATCAAACACCAAAGAGTTTTGGTATTTTACTTAAAAGACAACGAGAAATATATATGCATCAATGTATCAGAATTAATATATGACAATTGCTCCATTCATAGCATAATATTCTAGAGCGCACCATATGGCAACATCGGCACGTGTCACCTGTCAGAATGCCAGCTGACCGGGCCCTCGCGATCGTGGGAACAGACTAGTACTTGTTTTCTAATTGTCACGATCCCCGTTTATTTAACTTTTTCCAAAACACTATTCAACGTTCACATGGCTTACTTATGATTTCACTGGCCTCACGATCAACATCTTATTCACAATACTCTCACAGTGACTTTTCACTGTACCAAAAGATTACTCTATTCTTAATAATATTTACTGTGAATGCACTCACTTGATCACTGAACTTTTCTTTATATTTATACTTCCTCTCAAAGAGATATCACTGGCAATCACTTCACGTATATGATATTATTCAGCACACAATCATGTCATATATAAATCAGTAATCAAACTTCAGGCATATATATATCAATAGATCATAGAGATCAACACACAGGCATTTATATCGATAGATTATGGAGATCAACACACGGGCATTTATATTGATAGATTATAGAGATCAATCACAGGCATTTATATCAATAGATTATAGAGATCAATCCACAGGCATTTATATCAATAGATTATAGAGATCAATACACCAATATCTGGTTCACTACCAATATATATAATAATAATAATCACAGATCAATAATAATAGTCACAGTAAATTCTCTGATGAATCTTGGTGCTTGCACACACCCACACATAGATATATATGTAAACTGATACTGTGAGCGCTCTGGGTAGCCTCACCACATACTGTGCTCTCTGTGACTTAAACTCAAGTGAGACTTGCTCACGACATATAAAATATCCTGACAAGAATATATATAGCTAACTAAAGGGGAAATGGGAGGGAACTGTAAACACCTACTTCACCTATCCTAGGATGACAGTTGGGTTGTAGCTCCTGGTCCAGGCTCTCGCCTCGTTCATCCAGAAACACAAGCCCACGCCTTAGGATGTCGCGTCTCGCCGCTTCTGTACACAGCAGGTCCGTGCTTCTTTCCCTACAGTACGTCGCTGGGTTGAAGTCGGTCTCCTGGCCGTCAACTTTCCTCCCAACTACGGCAGCCAGCCTACGTCTCGGCGGTCGTCGTACGTTTCCCAATTAGTCCTTGTCACTGTACTCCCAGAGTAACTGCCTCTCACCACTACGAAGTCACTGAAGTTATCAGCCGTCCCGGACGACACACGCACAGCACCCGACTTCAGAGCACTTGAAGCTCACAACACTGTCAATTCCCTCGTCGTCTAGATATATCGCTAGGTATTTGGGAAGACTTCTCGACGTGCTTGCATCCAACTGTTGACTCGTAGGGTTCCACGAAGGTGGGGTTACTGTCAAACTTGACAGGATCGTCGATCACACGTTCAACCTGGTTGACAAGGCTGTCAACCTGGTTCACTCACGGTGGGTGGCCCGGCCACTAAGCTGCCTCTTATACTGGTGAACTGCCAACGACGACACACGTCGATGCCCGGCCCACTTCTTGCAACGCACCTGTCCCTGAGCACTTGTTGCTCAATATTCTGTCAATTCCTTATCTGAGCCACTTCTGGGTTGCAGGAAGACCTCACAGAGTGCGTGCCAACAACTGGAGACGCTTAAATCCACCGGAGTTCGGTAAATCCGTCACTCTGACAGGATGACCGATCGCGCGTCCTACCTCTCGGACGTGTCGTGAAAGACTGATGTCGCCTGGCGCCAACACGGGGACCCCCTATGCCTATGTGACGTCACTTTTCCCAAAGTTGGTTTTCATTGGCTCCCAGTGCCATGTCGCTGACGGTGACCAATCTGGCGCCACTGACGTCACACAGTTTTGGCGGGAGAACAGACTTGCCAGCGCCATATTGGCTCCCTAAAGGGCCTATCCCACAGGCCAAAATGTTACATTTTCGCAAATTTCTCGGCTCTTCGAGAATACTGTTCTCTCCCACATATGTTCAATTGTTGCCTGCAATGTAGAGAACGCTCGGGAATAGTGGACATGACTCTTACAGCAGGCGTGGGAGAATTAGAAGGGGGGGAACACCGTCACAATATTATATCTATAGTGTTCACAGAGGCGTTAGTGATCATGGAGACGTTAGTGTTCATGGAGATGTTAGTGTTCACAGAGGCGTTAGTGATCATGGAGACGTTAGTGTTCATGGAGACGTTAGTGTTCATGGAGACGTTAGTGATCATGGAGACGTTAGTGTTCACAGAGGCGTTAGTGATCATTAACACGATAATGATCATGGAGACGTTAGTGTTCATGGAGACGTTAGTGATCATGGAGACGTTAGTGTTCATGGAGACGTTAGTGTTCATGGAGACGTTAGTGATCATGGAGACGTTAGTGTTCACAGAGGCGTTAGTGATCATTAACACGATAATGATCATGGAGACGTTAGTGTTCATGGAGACGTTAGTGATCATGGAGACGTTAGTGATAATGAAGACGTTAGTGATCATGGAGACGATAGTGTTCACAGAGACGTTAGTGATCATGAAGACGTTAGTGATCATGGAGACGTTAGTGATCATGGAGACGTTAGTGATCATGGAGACGTTAGTGTTCATGGAAACGTTAGTGTTCATGGAGACGTTAGTGATCATGGAGACGTTAGTGATCATGGAAACGTTAGTGTTCATGGAGACGTTAGTGATCATGGAGACGTTAGTGTTCATAGGAAACGTTAGTGTTCATGGAGACGTTAGTGATCATGGAGACGTTAATGTTCATGGAAACGTTAGTGTTCATGGAGACGTTAGTGATCATGGAGACGTTAGTGATCATGGAAACGTTAGTGTTCATGGAGACGTTAGTGATCATGGAGACGTTAGTGTTCAAAGAGACGTTAGTGTTCACAGAGACGTTAGTGATCATGAAGACGTAGTGATCATGGAGACGTTAGTGTTCATGGAGACGTTAGTGATCATGAAGACGTTAGTGATCATGGAGACGTTAGTGATCATGAAGACGTTAGTGTTCATGGAGACGTTAGTGATCATGAAGACGTTAGTGATCATGGAGACGTTAGTGATCATGAAGACGTTAATGTTCATGGAGACGTTAGTGATCATGAAGACGTTAGTGATCATGGAGACGTTAGTGATCATGAAGACGTTAGTGTTCATGGAGACGTTAGTAATCATGAAGACGTTAGTGATCATGGAGACGTTAGTGTTCACAGAGACGTTAGTGATCAGGGAGATGTTAGTGTTCTCAGAGCCATAAGTGATCATGGAGATGTTAGTGATCATGGTGATGTTAGTGTTCTCAGAGACATTAGTGATCATGGAGACGTTAGTGATCATGGTGATGTTAGTGTTCTCAGAGACATTAGTGATCATGGAGACGTTAGTGATCAAGGAGACGTTAGTGTTCTTGAGGTGTTAGTGATCATAAAGACGTTAGTGATCATGGAGTTGTTAGTGATCATGGAGACGTTAGTGATCATGAAGACGTTATTGATCATGGAGACGTTAGTGTTCACAGAGACGTTAGTGATCATGGAGACATTAGTGCTCATGGAGATGTTAGTTATCATGGAGACGTAGTGTTCATAGAGACGTTAGTGTTCATGGAGACATTAGTGCTCATGGAGATGTTAGTTATCATGGAGACGTTAGTGATCATGGAGACGTTATTGATCATGAAGATGTTAGTGTTCACAGAGACGTTAGTGATCATGAAGACGTTAGTGATCATGGAGACATTAGTGATCATGGAGATGTTAGTGTTCATGGAGACGTTAGTGATCATGGAAACGTTAGTGTTCACAGAGGCGTTATTGATCATTAAGACGATAGTGATCATGGAGACGTTAGTGATCATGGAGGCGTTAGTGATCATGGAGATGTTAATGATCACAGAGACGTTAGTGATCATGGAGACGTTAGTTTTCACGGAGACGTTATTAACCATAGAGACGTTAGTGATCATGAAGACGTTAGTGATCATGGAGATGTTAGTGTTCACAGAGACGTTAGTGTTCATGGAGACGTTAGTGATCATGAAGACGTTAGTGATCATGGAGATGTTAGTGTTCACAGAGACGTTAGTGATCATGGAGACGTTAGTGTTAATGGAGACGTTAGTGTTCATGGAGACGTTAGTGTTCATGGAGACGTTAGTGTTCATGGAGACGTTAGTGTTCATGGAGACGTTAGTGTTCATGGAGACGTTAGTGATCATGGAGGCGCTAGTGATCATGGAGACGTTAGTGTTCATGGAGGACGTTAGTGATCATGGAGACGTTAGTGTTCATGGAGACGTTAGTGTTCATGGAGACGTTAGTGATCATGGAGACGTTAGTGTTCACAGAGACGTTAGTGATCATGGAGACGTTAGTGATCATGGAGACGTTAGTGTTCACAGAGGCGTTAGTGATCATGGAGACATTAGTGATCATGGAGACGTTAGTGATCATGGAGATGTTAGTGATCAAGAAGGCGTTAGTGATCATGGAGATGTTAGTGTTCATAGAGACGTTAGTGATCATGGAGACGTTAGTGTTCATGGAGACGTTAGTGTTCATGGAGATATTAGTGACCAAGGAGACGTTAGTGATCATGGAGACGTTAGTGATCATGGGGATATTAGTGACCAAGGAGACGTTAGTGTTCATGGAGACGTTAGTGTTCATGGAGACGTTATTGATCATGGAGACGTTAGTGTTCATGGAGACGTTAGTGATCATGGAGACGTTAGTGTTCATGGAGACGTTAGTGTTCATGGAGACGTTAGTGATCATGGAGACGTTAGTGATCATGGGGATATTAGTGACC
>WNGS01118770.1:2500-10526 GCA_020271785.1 Procambarus virginalis
AGTGAGGGGTCACTCAAGCATTTTTCATCAAGCCACTGTCAATGTGGGAGAACTCGTGTCTATGCTATAAGCACATACTTGCATGAACCACAAGAGAAGATTAACAATCTTTAGACAACACCCACCAGTGGGACTCGAACCCAGAAAGCACAACTATCTTCCAATAGCTGCCATAACTAGTATGCCTTAACCCACTACACCAAGTCAGACCCTTAAAAGAGATAGAGACTTCGAAGTATTTACCTCAAATATCTCCACCTCCCAAGGGCGCCAGATTAGTGAGGGGTCACTCAAGCATTTTTCATCAAGCCACTGTCAATGTGGGAGAACTCGTGTCTATGCTATAAGCACATACTTGCATGAACCACAAGAGAAGATTAACAATCTTTAGACAACACCCACCAGTGGGACTCGAACCCAGAAAGCACAACTATCTTCCAATAGCTGCCATAACTAGTATGCCTTAACCCACTACACCAAGTCAGACCCTTAAAAGAGATAGAGACTTCGAAGTATTTACCTCAAATATCTCCACCTCCCAAGGGCGCCAGATTAGTGAGGGGTCACTCAAGCATTTTTCATTCTTCTCTTGTGGTTCATGCAAGTATGTGCTTATAGCATAGACACGAGTTCTCCCACATTGACAGTGGCTTGATGAAAAATGCTTGAGTGACCCCTCACTAATCTGGCGCCCTTGGGAGGTGGAGATATTTGAGGTAAATGCTTCGAAGTCTCTATCTCTTTTAAGGGTCTGACTTGGTGTAGTGGGTTAAGGCATACTAGTTATGGCAGCTATTGGAAGATAGTTGTGCTTTCTGGGTTCGAGTCCCACTGGTGGGTGTTGTCTAAAGATTGTTAATCTTCTCTTGTGGTTCATGCAAGTATGTGCTTATAGCATAGACACGAGTTCTCCCACATTGACAGTGGCTTGATGAAAAATGCTTGAGTGACCCCTCACTAATCTGGCGCCCTTGGGAGGTGGAGATATTTGAGGTAAATGCCTCGAAGTCTCTATCTCTTTTAAGGGTCTGACTTGGTGTAGTGGGTTAAGGCATACTAGTTATGGCAGCTATTGGAAGATAGTTGTGCTTTCTGGGTTCGAGTCCCACTGGTGGGTGTTGTCTAAAGATTGTTAATCTTCTCTTGTGGTTCATGCAAGTATGTGCTTATAGCATAGACACGAGTTCTCCCACATTGACAGTGGCTTGATGAAAAATGCTTGAGTGACCCCTCACTAATCTGGCGCCCTTGGGAGGTGGAGATATTTGAGGTAAATGCTTCGAAGTCTCTATCTCTTTTAAGGGTCTGACTTGGTGTAGTGGGTTAAGGCATACTAGTTATGGCAGCTATTGGAAGATAGTTGTGCTTTCTGGGTTCGAGTCCCACTGGTGGGTGTTGTCTAAAGATTGTTAATCTTCTCTTGTGGTTCATGCAAGTATGTGCTTATAGCATAGACACGAGTTCTCCCACATTGACAGTGGCTTGATGAAAAATGCTTGAGTGACCCCTCACTAATCTGGCGCCCTTGGGAGGTGGAGATATTTGAGGTAAATGCTTCGAAGTCTCTATCTCTTTTAAGGGTCTGACTTGGTGTAGTGGGTTAAGGCATACTAGTTATGGCAGCTATTGGAAGATAGTTGTGCTTTCTGGGTTCGAGTCCCACTGGTGGGTGTTGTCTAAAGATTATATATATATATATATATATATATATATATATATATATATATATATATATATTATTATTATTAAATATGACCGAAAAAGTAAGACTAATAATTCTAACACGAATTTTCTCAATGTTTCTTATATTCTTTTTCACTGTTGATGGTAACTGAAAAATCAATTGAAGTGGGTAGAATATAGTTGTGCATTAATTGGCTGTTGATTGCTGGTCCAGCAATCAACAGCCAATTAATGCACAACTATATTCTACCCACTTCAAGACTCCGCACCAATAAAGAAGCATCAAGAAATATGGGCCAATAGGCCCTTTGCAGTTACTTCCATTCTTCCCTTTAACTTACAACATATTATACCCATTGTTTCGTGTTCTGTGTTTTCACCTCATCCAAAACTGTTGTAACATATCACCTCACCCAAATGCAGGTATAAAATCGAAGCTGTTTTAAAACTCTGTTCAGTTATAGTTGTGTGTGTGTAAATTAAAGTCTTTGAAAATGTAATAAGTTTTACGAAACGCGTTCAAAATGTCGCGTCAGACTAGAAATACAAATGAATTTTGGAGAATTGATTTTTCAGTTACCATCAACAGTGAAAAAGAATATAAGAAACATTGAGAAAATTCGTGTTAGAATTATTAATCTTACTTTTTCGGTCTTATTTAATAATATATGTCTACAGGAAAGACTGCTACCAAAATATATATATATATATATATATATATATATATATATATATATATATATATATATATATATGAGACAGTGCCAGACCACGACGGAAGAATTGAAACAGGAATTTCTTTCGTATTTAATAATACATCTTCAGAAGGATGGATTTACAAGTTCTTAGATTGGACATATATAGGCATGTGAGAGACGAGAATTTTTTTTTATTATTATTATTTTTCTACCACAGACGTGGCCACACATTTGCAATGCTAACCAGCATATATACATTTTCTTCTGCCCTCCATGGACAGGGTTAGAGATGTGTTAAACATATAGCTCAAGGGTTTATTAAACAATCAACCACAGAAGATGATTCGGTGCTTTTAAAATGCTAAGGTAACCTACATACGTAAATACATAGATACACAGATTTACGTATGCCCTACATAAAGTGCTCAATGTGTCTTTTACATAGTGTCATTAATGTGCATTTACTAAGGTGAAATATAATTCTGATCAGCTTCCATATATACATTATACACATACATATACACACACACATATACGTATTCACTTAGTTACAACTAAGTGAATACACATATACGTACATATACATATATACATACATTTATGATCGATGTTCCCTTCGGGAATCTTAATTTTAAGATAAATAGGAAAACCAAGGATATACTGAACATCTTGTTTCAGATTCTTTACTTTAAAATGCATAACGTTTCGAATACTTCTTGTATTCATCATCAGATCTAAAAGAAAATAGAAATCACAATCAAATAAGAGGCAAAACAAAGAACTCATACTGAATATGACTGCCTATCAAAGAAAGGAAAATTATTAAAAAACAAAACACTTAAGCTTACTTAAAGTGATCAATACAAATAAAACTTATTAACTGTCACATAGATAAAAGCTAATTCAAAAACATTCAATTACAACAAGAATTTTATAACTACTACAACAAACCATACTATTAAACTTACGTGAAGTGATTAACTGGAATAAGACTTGATAGCTACAACATATATACTAAACACTATAACAAATATTCATATCATGACTACAAATCTACAAAAAATGTATATAAAAATACAAACAGAGTAAGCGACAAATATAAAATACTACTCAAAATCGTATAAAAACTCAAATATTAAATAAAACTAAATAACAAAAAATGTATATGTATCCTAAATAAAAAGATTATAATAATGTACAATGTCAAGCCCGAAATAAGTAAGAAAAGGCAAAAACATGGTAGACTAAAACAAAATTATAATAAAATTAAACTACCAGAATGAACTATAAAGCAAATTACAGGGCCTACTGTGCACTACACAGTGTACAATTGAACAGCCAAAAGGTTGCTATTTAATAAAGGCCGCAGCTCCTTTATATATAAGGATTCCATTATTCTCAAATCTGACTGGCCATTTATACAAGTGTCCAAAATTTTAAAATCAGATTCCAGCAGAGAATGATTAAACTCATAACAATGGTTTCTAATCTCCGAAAATGCTGGTTTAGACAATGGTAATCCAGTCCTAAAAGAAACTCCCCGGTGCTCAAGTATCCTAATCTTAAAGTTCCGAATGGAACTCCCGATATATCCAGCATTACAGCTGGAACAATTATACATATATACGACACTAGAGCACAGGGGGGTAGGCACTTTATCTTTAAATTTTATCTTATCATAGGCTCTTATTTTAAATTTAAAGATAAAGTGCCTACCCCCCTGTGCTCTAGTGTCGTATATATGTATAATTGTTCCAGCTGTAATGCTGGATATATCGGGAGTTCCATTCGGAACTTTAAGATTAGGATACTTGAGCACCGGGGAGTTTCTTTTAGGACTGGATTACCATTGTCTAAACCAGCATTTTCGGAGATTAGAAACCATTGTTATGAGTTTAATCATTCTCTGCTGGAATCTGATTTTAAAATTTTGGACACTTGTATAAATGGCCAGTCAGATTTGAGAATAATGGAATCCTTATATATAAAGGAGCTGCGGCCTTTATTAAATAGCAACCTTTTGGCTGTTCAATTGTACACTGTGTAGTGCACAGTAGGCCCTGTAATTTGCTTTATAGTTCATTCTGGTAGTTTAATTTTATTATAATTTTGTTTTAGTCTACCATGTTTTTGCCTTTTCTTACTTATTTCGGGCTTGACATTGTACATTATTATAATCTTTTTATTTAGGATACATATACATTTTTTGTTATTTAGTTTTATTTAATATTTGAGTTTTTATACGATTTTGAGTAGTATTTTATATTTGTCGCTTACTCTGTTTGTATTTTTATATACATTTTTTGTAGATTTGTAGTCATGATATGAATATTTGTTATAGTGTTTAGTATATATGTTGTAGCTATCAAGTCTTATTCCAGTTGATCACTTCACGTAAATTTAATAGTATGGTTTGTTGTAGTAGTTATAAAATTCTTGTTGCAATTGAATGTTTTTGAATTAGCTTTTATCTATGTGACAGTTAATAAGTTTTATTTGTATTGATCACTTTAAGTAAGCTTAAGTGTTTTGTTTTTTAATAATTTTCCTTTCTTTGATAGGCAGTCATATTCAGTATGAGTTCTTTGTTTTGCCTCTTATTTGATTGTGATTTCTATTTTCTTTTAGATCTGATGATGAATACAAGAAGTATTCGAAACGTTATGCATTTTAAAGTAAAGAATCTGAAACAAGATGTTCAGTATATCCTTGGTTTTCCTATTTATCTTAAAAATATATACATACATATATACACACACACATGCGTTCACATACATTTGTCTCTTTTACTTTGACAGGGTGAGATACCTGATAGAGAAACTAGTGTGCAATTAAGCACTTAATCATTGAAGGTGATGAAGGTGCTTTTACAAGCTCAGGTTATATAGTTACATCACATACATTGTATAATTGATACGTTACATGGTTAATCTTGGGTACAAGTCCAATATATCATCAAGCGTTCCAGTACCCATATAGTAATTACACAGTTCAGCATACCTCAGCCCAGGAGGGCGAAAGTCATTCAATATGGGACATTCTACAATATAATGTTCAAGAAAGTGCATGTTTTCTCTTTCACAAAATTGACACATTGTGTACTCGACATTTGGGTTTTGAGAAAGCTGCCAGATACGTCTATATCCCAGGCGTATTCTGGCCACTATAGCATCACATTGCCGAGTTCTTGTTCTATTAGTCCCATATGTGAATGTCACCTCACGTTATCTATCATAATATTTAATGCTACAACTTTCCGGTCTTTGTGAATTTGTTAGGTCTGTGAGATCTTCATTAGATATTTGTTTAAATATTCTCTTTGTCACTGCTAATGAAACGCCCATATAAATTTCTACCACTGGTTTTCTACAGGCTGTCTTTGCAAGCATATCAACAGTGTCATGCTTTGAGATGCCAACATGTGATGGTATCCATAGGAATTTAATTTCAAATCTGTTTTCTTTTGCAGCTAAAACATTCATTCGAATATCACTGACTATTTTCTGGGTGTCATTACTATGTGCGTTCAATGCCAGGAGTGCACTCTGCGAGTCGCAGTGTATAAGTCCACTGCCTTTGTCTTTTAAAAATTCAGTGGCAAGGTATATGCCTGCAAGTTCGGTTTGAGTTGTACTTGCCCAGTCATTGACGCGCTTCATTGTTGTATGTACAAGAGAAGATTGTTCAAATATATTGCATTGCACATCCGGTACATCGCCCACCTTCATTGCCCTACATAGAGCCGTCGGTATAGCACTGATACACATCGTTACCTATACTCTGATTACTTTCAGTGATGCTTTTCAATGTTAACTGTTTTAATAATGTAGAGTACACACTATCTTTCTTGGGCACATTTAGAAAATCAACTGATAGATCCCAGTTATCCCATGGAGTAGTTGTTTGATTAATCATTAATTGAGTTGGGTACATATTGAATATTTTGATGGAGTTGGCTACCTTGTAGAACCAAAATACATTTGGTGTTAAATTTGTCTTTATCTTAATTCCGGATTCGTTCACTCAAGTAACAATTCTGAAAGTTTTGAAGGGAAGTGAAGGGATACTCTCGAGAGACGAACAGATTGTGGGATCACTAATGACTGATAACCCATTCAAGTGCCTGAACAATGGGCCTAGGGAGAGAGATCAGCCCTGGGAGCACGGAGAGAGTGTCCACTTCCCGAGTAACGTGTCGCTCCATACGACACAGTGGAGATAATTTTGGGAAAACACTAAATTCCTGAAACTTGGAACACACAGTGTGGTATTATGGTAGCTCAGAACGGCGCCTGCGCGACGTCTCTCTCTCTCTCTTGCACTGTAATTCATAGGAGTAATTGCCGGATTCAATTTAGCGTGCGTGTGGGGTTAACTGTTCCACTAGTGGGTGGACTCTGGGGGTTACTTCACCCACCATGGCCGTATCTAGCAGTTAACTCTCGCACGGTGGACGGGTCTGGTATAAACTGTTCACTATGGTTGTATCTGAGGTTCACTCCTAATTGTGGTCGTATTTTAATTCAAATCTCTCCCGTAGGGTCGTATCTAAAAAAACGCTTCCACAACGCTCGTATTTCCCGCATCACGTATGGTCATGATCTCCGACCCACCAAACCCCACCCCTCTACCCAGAATCATGTGATATCAGATTTTTTATTTCATGGTGACTTTTATCAGGTACAAAAACAAAAACTTATTAATCGCTTAGCAGTAACTTGTCAAATAGTATAGTGTGCTACTGGACATTTATTCACAGTATGGAACATTGTGTTAGTCCCCCGTCAGCGTGCGCAGATGTGATGAGATATATGTTCCAGGGTGTTCGAGATTGGCAGGAGCCATTCTTTGTAGAGCTTGCCAGAGGAGCCAGAGCGAGACGAGTCGAGAGATCTGTACATGCAGGTCTCCTAGCCGTGTTCCAACATCATTCATGGCCTATGCAGGATATCCAATCATAAAGGATATTCAAAAAGTATTGCATCCTGGTGACAGTAGCACATGGCCAGTCGAAGGTCACCATCATTGCCAAATATATAACACATCGAGGGGCAGGCATCAGCTAGAGGACAAATAGTTCTAGTCGCAGCAGTAACGTGATAGAGTAATTCTGTCCGGTCGGGTGGCCTACCTGTAGGCAGCTGAGGCATTTCTCAGGTAGGTTACATGCTCATACCCCTCAGAGACGTCAGATAGATAGTATAACCTAGAGAGATATAGACATAGATATAGAGATATAGAGATGATGAGATATATAGATGAGATGATATAGTGAGAGAGAGAAGAGAGAAGACTGAGAGAGAGAAAGAATGAGACTTTGCCACCGTCCTGCCTTCCTAACTATATCCCTAATCTACACATCAACTCCCTCTCTCATTTCGTAACGCCTCCGACTACAAATTCCAGTCTTCCCATCTATTGACCTATTATTCCAGTCCCTTGAATGGTTATCAGTCATAGTGATCCACCAACGGTTCGTCTCATGAGAGTTTCCCCTCATTAAGCTAATCTTGCCATCGCGATCACTTTTTTACTCCTACGGACCCCCGACCACGAAATGGCGTACATTTTTCACTGGATAATCCTTACACGGGGAAAAATGAGAGGGCAGGACTTTAATTCATTTACAGTAACGATGAAAAAAT
>WNGS01118771.1:0-13873 GCA_020271785.1 Procambarus virginalis
CCGGCGGCGCTGTTCGCCTCGGCACCGGGAGCTACTCCAGTGCAAACGGGAGTTCGTCATTTGTATTTATTTATGTTATTGTGATACCTATATTCAGCTGAATCTTTATCATCCTCTTTTACCATCATATTTATCATCATCATCATATTTATAGTCATGTCTCTCCCCTGTCCTTCACGGTCATGTCACTCCCTTGTCCTTCACAGTCATGTCACCCCTGTCCTTCACAGTCATGTGTCACTCCTCTGTCCTCACGGTCATGTCATCTCCTGTCCTTCACACAGATCGTCACTCCCCTGTCCTTCACAGTCATGTCACTCCTCTGTCCTTCACGGTCATGTCGGTCTGTTGATGGTCAGCTGGACTCATGATGTCATGTTCTTCATACCAATTTCATTTGTAAAGTTATCATAGGTTGAATAAGCTATACATGTTGTAATAAATGATAAATATGATGAGTTATCAACAGATCATAGCTATAGGTTGTTATTAATAAGTTTATCAAGTTACTAATAATTTGGTAAACTTATTAATAAGTTTAACGACCAATTAATAAGTATAAAAAGTTGTCAATTTGTTTAACAAACTAGTAATAAGTTTTACAACCAATTTTAGGGTTAGAAAGTTATTAATAAGGTTAAAAGGGTTGTCATAAGCTTAAAAAGTTAATAATTATTTTAATAAATTACGAATTAGCCTAACAAATTATTAATTTTTTTTGCAAGTTATTAGTAAGCTAGCCAGTTATTAATTTGTTAACAAGTTATGATATTAACAACTTATCAATTAGCTTAACAGGTTTTTAACAGCTTTATGAAGTTATTAATTTTGTTTAACAAGTTATAATTTTATCCAGTTATTAATTAGCTTAAAACTGTATTAATACGTTGAGCCCCTCAAAGTTTACTTCACAGTTCATCCCTCATATCTCACCTCTCACACCTAGTTCCTCACACCTCACAGCTCACCCCTCACATCTCGCCTCTCACACCTAGTTCCTCACACCTCACAGATCACCCCTCACATCTCGCTCCTCACTCTTTCCTCACAGCTCATCTCACACGGCTCGCCCCCTCACAGCTCACGTTGTTACGATCGCCGTTAATAAAAGTGCTCTCTGGCCTCGGGAGATATCCGCACCTGAGATAATCGCAGAGGGGCCAAACATTACTTTAAGTTGCCAAGCAACATATCTCATGCGCAGTTGTGAGGTATATTTAGCTGTGAAGGAGCAGGGAAGTGGGATAACAAGATGGCGCTCGGGCACGTGGCAGAACATCCGGGAACGCGGCGACACTAAGCCTTGAGATCACGTAACGAGACAGGTGTGTGGATGGTGGCTCAGGTGCTCGGCCAAACAGTGACGGTCTTTCTGTAACGTCATCCGCGGGCGTCGAGCCGAGCCCAAGGAGTGAAGATCAACTCACTGACCTGCCAGACAAGGTACAGGGCGGACGTGACTTCAGCGCTCGCGTGAAAATCCGTCAGATTTGGGATTTATGTGGCGAGTTGAGCCCTAGAAGCGGTTCAACACTACACCGGCCCCACATGGGGACGTCTGGGAACCTTTTGGTAAAGGTCGAGAGGAGATTCAACAGCGAAGGGATCAGGACGTGAGGGGCCCGACAGGAAGTGTAAGGTCATAAAGGGGAGCGCATGTTCCATTATGACTATGGTAGATCAACGTGAAAGAGTTAACCATCAAAACCTGGAGGCAGTCCCGACTGGTAAGAGTCTGTAGGAGTCACAAGCCTGTGTGTTGATCCTCCAGGGAGTAACCAAGAGGCTAGTGAAGACTAAACTAAGGCCACTGTAAGAGTGACTGACTTTTGCCTGTGAAGAGGCTACTGACATTTGCGATTATTATTTCTAGCCAAACCTGCAAGTTATTAGTGATTAAACGTGATTATTATTGCTGGCTAACCTGCAAATAACCAGTGAATTTAGTGAATAAAGTGAGGACAGTGGTAGTGCATAAGATCTGGGCTCACTCAACCAGTGAGATCAGACTGTATACAATCTTCAACTGAGGTAGCAAGTTAGTGAACTAGGCACAGAGATAAGACTACCCAGAGGGCGGTACATCTCGCCCAGCAACTGGACTCTATGCGAGCTCAACGCTGTTGCTATTTGTGGACTCTTCCTGGAACACGTCCCCTCTAGTATGGTCAAAGGGGCGGAAGCACTCAGAAGATTACTGCGGAAGAGGAGCCTAGTGGATGACCTGCGTCACGTCTGAGATATTGTGAGAGCGAAGAAGAGGAAGTCAAGGATACGTATGACGTCACGGATCACCTGAGGCTGTAGGGACATCATCGAGGCAGTAGATGCATCAGTGAGAGCTTCAGGCCACTGAGATAACCTCGGACTTAGTCCAGTAAGCTACCCTCCCCTTCCCCCTTTCCTTGATTACAAGTTCCAAAGGGAACTGCAATGGATCTGATTAATATAAATTCATGTGCCAGGATGTTTTAGTTATATATATCCATATGAATAAGCTATTTGTACGCACTTTGAGATAACTATTTGAAGTGAATTGATTAAAATAACATTAGTTTTACTGAGGGTCGAGAGTAGCCGTTCGCATTAAATTTAAACGAGGCTAGCAGAGGCACATTATCATTTCCATTGTTCACCTTTCTTTAGTACATGTTTTGTCATTTTTAAAACGCAGTGTTTCCATGAGCCTTCATGCCATTTAACGAGATATTAGCTACAGTGAAGAAAGATAAATTGGTATAAGACCGGGGAGCGTAGCCTCGAACTCAGTAACGCTACTGTGGAGAGTTGAAGGCTTTTCCTTCGTCGCTGGGCGTAAGTAAGCGCCCCATAGTTACCGAAGCAACAGGGAGTGACCAGGTGACCAAGACTGGCACACACACACATCACCTCGACACCTGCTGTTCTCCCTCCCACCCTCTGGGGACAGTGTGCCCTCAGGGGCGCTGCTGAGGTCCCTGTGGTGTGACGGTGGACATGCGGGATAGTTTAAGACATTACTGCCAGGCTGTAGAAGGGTAAGAGAGAAGAAGATACTTTAGAGAGCAGTGACGGAGTGTCATCTGCGTCTCGCTCAATAAGATTTAGTACCTCTTATATTTCACAGTGACACCCCTCATACCTCCCCCCCCGCAGCACACATCCTTATCCTTCATAGCTCTTCCCTCACAGTTCGTCTCCCCCTGTCCCTCACAGCTCATCCCTCACCCCACGCAGCTCATCTCGTGTCACAAAGATTCATTTTTAAACGTGAAATAATTTTAAGGAGCGCTGCATTTTTCAGACTGTCAACAATATGACGAGTTTAATAGAGTGGAATACTGACGCCAACTGCCTCTCAAGGTCTCCTCTGCATCATTTTATTTGTTTTTCTTTTTCCATCTTTCTGTCTATGTCTATCCAATTATCCATCCATCTATCAATCCATCCATTTATCTATCCGTCTATCTATCCAACTATCCTTCAATTTATCTTTCTAATCTATACATTTTTTCACATTATTTTCATCCACTACTCATCAATCCATCTATCTATTCATCCAACTATCTATCTATCCATTTATCTATCCACCTATTTTCTACGCATTCATCTATCCTTCTATCTCTCCATCTATATATGTATCTATCATCCAATCCATATATCCATTCATCTATGCCCCATCTACCCATCCGTCTATGTCCCATCTACCAATCTATCCATGCATATATCCATTTATCCATCTATTTATTCACCACTTAATTTTTCATCCATCTATTTCCCATCAACCCACATATCTATGCATATATCCATTTGGTTATCCATCTTGCCACCTATCCATCCATCTGTCTATTCATTCATCCATTCATCTGTCCATCTATCCATATATCTATCCATCTATCTATCTGTCCATCTATCCATCCCATCTAGATATCTTTCCATCCCTATATTCATTTATCTATCCACTTATCTGTCTCTCTTATAAAAAAGTTATTATCTACAATTCACTTGTGGCGGGTCGCTCGTGAGAGGAGCTTAGTGAACTGAAATACTAAAAACAAAATAGGCCATTCACCCTGAGATAGATCTTATGGTTTAATGTTTGTTTTTAAAATATTAGGCTGTATAGAGGGTCAGTAATGCTAAAATAATCGTGGAGGTTTGATTGTGATTGTAGCACGCTGTTTACTTTGGAATTCTGGCGATCTAGACCAGCCTATGTTCATCCCTTACCCCAGACCATTCCGCCTTTTAATTTGGGTGCAGCTAGCCCCAAGCGTCTGGCCTCCAACCTTGACACACTATTCTTTCTTGTAGGTGTGTGGTGTACTCACCTATACTCACCTATATGTCTGCAGGATCGAGCATTGACTCTTGGATCCCGCCTTTCGAGCATCAGTTGTTACAGCAATGACTCCTGTCCCATTTCCCTATCATACCTGGTTTTAAAATTATGAATAGTATTGGCTTCCACAACCTGTTCCTTAAGTGCATTCCATTTTCCCACTACTCTCACGCTAAAAGAAAACTTCCTAACATCTCTGTGACTCATCTGAGTTTCCAACTTCCATCCATGTCCCCTCGTTCTGTTACTATTCCGTGTGAACATTTCGTCTATGTCCACTCTGTCAATCCCTCTGAGTATTTATACGTTCCTATCATGTCCCCTCTCTCCCTTCTTCTTTCTAGTGTCGTAAGGCCAGTTCCCTCAGCGCTCCTCATACCCCATCCCTCGTAGCTCAGGGACGAGTCTCGTTGCAAACCTCTGAACCTTTTCCAGTTTCATTATATGCTTCTTCAGATGGGGACTCCATGATGAGGCGGCATACTCTAAGACTGGCCTCACGTAGGCAGTGTAAAGCGCCCTAAATGCCTCCTTGCTTAGGTTTTCTGAATGATGTTCTAACTTTTGCCAGTGTAGAGTACGCTGCTGTCGTTATCCTATTTATATGTGCCTCAGGAGATAGATTAGGTGTTACGTCCACACCCAGGTCTCTTTCGCGCGTCGTCACAGGTAGGCTGTTCCCCTTCATTGTGTACTGTCCCTTTGGTCTCCTATCTCCTAGTCCCATTTCCATAACTTTACATTTGCTCGTGTTGAATTCCAGTAGCCATTTCTCTGACCATCTCTGCAACCTGTTCAGGTCCTCTTGGAGGATCCTGCAATCCTCATCTGTCACAACTCTTCTCATCAACTTTGCGTCATCCGCAAACATCGACATGTAGGACTCTACACCCGTAAACATGTCGTTAACATATACAAGAAATAGAATTGGTCCCAGCACCGATCCTTGTGGTACTCCACTTGTTACTGTTCGCCAGTCCGACTTCTCGCCCCTTACCGTAACTCTTTGGCTCCTTCCTGTTAGGTAGTTCCTTATCCATGCTAGGACCTTTCCCCCTACCCCCGCCTGCCTCTCGAGTTTGAATAGCAGTCTCATGTGCGGTACTGTATCAAAGGCTTTTTGGCAGTCCAGAAATATGCAGTCTGCCCAACCATCTCTGTCCTGTCTTATCCTCGTTATTTTATCATAGAATTCCAGAAGGTTTGTTAGGCACGATTTCCCTGTCCAGAACCCATGTTGATGCTTGTTCACAAATCTAATGTTCTCCAGGTGTGCAACCAGTCGTAGCCTAATTATTCTTTCCAGTATTTTACAGGGGATGCTTGTCAGTGATACAGGTCTATAGTTAAGTGCCTCCTCCCTATCGCCTTTCTTGAAGATCGGCACGACATTTGCCTTCTTCCAGCAACTGGGCAATTCTCCCGACATAAGTGACTCATTAAAGATCATTGCCAGAGGCACGCTGAGGGCCTGCGCTGCTTCTCTTAGTATCCACGGTGATACTTTGTCTGGTCCTACTGCTTTAGATGCATCTAGAGTTGTCAACTGTTTCATTACCTCCTCCACTGTCACCTCTATATCTGATAGTCTTTCATCTAGGGTAACCCCTTCCAACAATGGGAGCTGCTCGGGCTCGGTAGTGAACACTCCATGGAAACTGGCATTCAGTGCCTCACAGATTTCCTTGTCACTTTCAGTATATGTCCCCTCTGCCTTCCTTAGTCTTGTCACTTGGTCGTTCACCGACATTTTTCTTCTTATATGACTGTGTAGTAGCTTAGGTTGTTTTTTCGCTTTGTGTTTTTTCGTTGTGTGTGTGTGTGTGTGTGTGTGTGTGTGTGTGTGTGCGTGTGTGTGTACTCACCTAATTGTACTCACCTAATTGTGCTTGCGGGGGTTGAGCTTTATCTCTTTGGTCCCGCCTCTCAACTGTGTGTGTGTGTGTGTGTGTGTGTGTGTGTGTGTGTGTGTGTGTGTGTGTGTGTGTGTGTGTGTGTGTGTGTGTGTGTGTGTGTGTGTGTGTGTGTGTGTGTGTTTGTGTGTGTGTGTGATAGTGAGATATAAATGTAGTAGATAAAAAGAATAAATTACATTTGTAAGAATGGCGGGGTCCAAGAGCTAATTACTCGATTTTTCAGACACAAATAGTAAATCAAAGGAGTAAATACACACACACACACATGCACACATTAGTTGATAAAGTACTGTTTTGCGTGCGTATCCATGTGTACTATTGTCAGGAGCGACAGACAAGTGCAGCTATGTGTGTCTATGTGTACCTGGAATTGGACTGACATGTTTAAGGTATTTATATGTGTGTTTTTTTTTTAGATATATACAAGAGTTGTTACATTCCTGTACAGCAACTAGTACACGTAGCGTTTCGGGCAGGTACCTGGAATACGATCCCCGCCGCGAAAAATCGTTGTTACAACCAAGTACTCATTTTACTTTTGAGTTAAACAGAGGCTACAGTTAAGGATTTGGGCCCAGTAAATCCTCCCCGGCCAGCATACGAACCCATGACAAAGCACTCGCGGAACGCCAGGCGAGTGTCTTACCACTACACCATGGAGACTGGTTTATTGCAAAAGGAACATATTAGTGATTTTTTTATGTAAATTGATTGACACATGTACGTGTACGCGTATTTAGTGTTACTGTAATTTATAATTTTAGCGTGTGTACGTTTGAATGACATAGTAAACCATCATTGTCACATTTTTTGTTACATGTTTACTATTGTCAAGAGCGACAGACAAGTGCAGCTATGTGTGTCTATGTGTACCTGCAATGGACTTACACGTGTACGGTAATTATCTATATGTGTTCGTTTGAATTACATAGTATACCATCAATGTCTCATTTTTTGTTACTATTTTGCTGTTCACTCTCGTTCTCTCTGACTCCCGAGGACCATTTGTGCTCATGTGTGTTTATTAAAGGAAAAATAATCATATATTGTTTACTAAATAACTTGTAAATATTTTACAAAGAAACATTTTCAAAGAATAGGTAATCTTGAAGTAAGTATTTATTTTTCTAACATACAAGTCAATCACACACTACCTGCCATCAGTCAGGAACACTTTTGTTACTATCTCTTCAAAGTTTCTTTTGCATAAATATCTTATCTTAACAAATTCAATCGTTAAAATCATAACTGGCAACCCCCCGCCCCCGCCCTCCCCACACGTCCAAGGCCACCAACTGACTAACCCTACACCAACCCCCCAACTCAGGAAGCATCATTCCTTTCCCTTAACCTCTTCCAAATTATGTTTTTGACGAATACACACACTACGGGGCCTGACAACTGAGTAGACAGCGCTCTCGACTCATAATCCTAGCGTCCGTGTTCGATCCCCGGTGATGGCAAAAACGAAACTGGGCAGTTTCTATCACCCTGATGCCCTTGTTGCCTAGCAGTAAATAGGTACCTGGGAGTTAAACAGCTGTTACGGGCTGCTTCCTGTGTGTGTGTATGTGTGTTTGTGTGTCTGTCTATTCAATGAGGCCACATGCCAGAGGCTATAGCAAACCTCAGATTTTTTTAAATTTATTTATTATTATATTGCTAAGACTTATTTTTACCAAATTAAAGAGGAAATGGTCTGAGGTAGTTAACAGACATAAGATGTTCAGTGTAGACCTTAGTTAAAGGATTTTGGAATAATTATTATTATTCCCACCTCTCCTTCCCCCTTTCTCCCCATTGATTCAATTAAGGTTAATTGTGAATTATTGTTGGAGATGGCGGAAGACTTTTTCGTAATCAGAAAAAATTATTTCCTTAAATTAAACACATAAAGTAATTTAATTTTGGTTCTATTGGTCCTAATTTTTTGAGAGTGAAGAGGTGCGAAGCCGGTGGGGAGGAGTGGGGGGGGGGGGAATTTAGAGGTGGGATAAACAGGGAGAACAGAGAAAGAGGTGTAGGTGAGGTGATAGAGGGATGACGAGAGAGTGAAGGAGGAACTGGCGGAGGTGGGAGAGAGTGTGAAGTAGGTGGGAGGACGATGGGAAGGGCTAGTGGTGGAAGGGAGGACTATGGGAAGGGTAAGAAGGGAAAAAGAGTGAAGGAAGGGAAGGACTAGCAGCGGGAGGGAGGGATGGAAAACAGTAAGAAGGGCGAGGGTGAGAAGCGGTGGAAGGAGTGAGAACGAAGGGAAAGAACTGCGGCGAAGGGCAGATGATGGGGTAGGCGGGATGGGAAGGGCAGAAGGAGGGAGGATGAGCAGGGGTTACGAGAGGATGGAAAAAAGAAGGAGCCTGTACGAGAAGAGGGAGTTCGGGAGTACGATAGGAGAGGGAGTGGGGAGGATGTAGATCGATTAATGATTAGATAGATGAGTAGATGGATAGATGGAAAGAGGAGTAGATGGATAAATAGATTGATAGATGAGTAAAATGATAAATGGATAGATTAATGGAAAATATGTTGGTTGGATCGACGGATACAAATAGATAGATAGATAGATAGATAGATAGATAGATAGATAGATAGATAGATAGATAGATAGATAGATAGATAGATAGATAGATAGATAGATAGATAGATATAGATACAAATAGATATAGATAGATATATGGATGGATACATTGATTGCTAAATATATACATTGACGGATAAACTGATCCATAGATGAATTGATGGATGGAAAGACAGATGAGTAGATGGATTGATAAACAGCTAGTTGAGTAGATGGACGGATACATGGTTAGATAGATGTATATAATGATAAATTGTTGGTTTAATGGGAAGATAGATTGAATGATTGACAATTATAAATAGATAGAGGTTTACATTAATGGATACATTTGTGCTAGGTGAACAGGTAAATCAGGTTAAAGAATATCTGCCGATTTCCTCTTGCATCAACCGGGATTCGAACAGGGACCATTAGGATTACAACCAATGAACTCTCTCCGTTTAGACGGTATGCTACTAGATCGTCGTTTTGTGTGTGTGTGTGTGTGTGTGTGTGTGTGTGTGTGTGTGTGTGTGTGTGTGTGTGTGTGTGTGTGTGTGTGTGTGGTGTGTGTGTGTGTGTGTGTGTGTGTGTGTGTTGTGTGTGGTGGGTGTGTGTGTGTACTCACCTATATGTACTCACCTATATGTGTCTGCAGGATCGAGCATTGACTCTTGGATCCCGCCTTTCGAGCATCAGTTGTTTACAGCAATGACTCCTATCCCATTTCCCTATCATACCTGGTTTTAAAATTATGAATAGTATTGGCTTCCACAACCTGTTCCTTAAGTGCATTCCATTTTCCCACTACTCTCACGCTAAAAGAAAACTTCCTAACATCTCTGTGACTCATCTGAGTTTCTAACTTCCATCCATGTCCCCTCGTTCTGTTACTATTCCGTGTGAACATTTCGTCTATGTCCACTCTGTCAATCCCTCTGAGTATTTTATACGTTCCTATCATGTCCCCCCTCTCCCTTCTTCTTTCTAGTGTCGTAAGGCATAGTTCCCCCAGGCGCTCCTCATACCCCATCCCTCGTAGCTCTGGGACGAGTCTCGTTGCAAACCTCTGAACCTTTTCCAGTTTCATTATGTGCTTCTTTAGATGGGGACTCCATGATGAGGCGGCATACTCTAAGACTGGCCTCACGTAGGCAGTGTAAAGAGCCCTAAATGCCTCCTTACTTAGGTTTCTGAATGATGTTCTAACTTTTGCCAGTGTAGAGTACGCTGCTGTCGTTATCCTATTTATATGTGCCTCAGGAGATAGATTAGGTGTTACGTCCACACCCAGGTCTCTTTCGCGCGTCGTCACAGGTAGGCTGTTCCCCTTCATTGTGTACTGTCCCTTTGGTCTCCTATCTCCTAGTCCCATTTCCATAACTTTACATTTGCTCGTGTTGAATTCCAGTAGCCATTTCTCTGACCATCTCTGCAACCTGTTCAGGTCCTCTTGGAGGATCCTGCAATCCTCATCTGTCACAACTCTTCTCATCAACTTTGCGTCATCCGCAAACATCGACATGTAGGACTCTACACCCGTAAACATGTCGTTAACATATACAAGAAATAGAATTGGTCCCAGCACCGATCCTTGTGGTACTCCACTTGTTACTGTTCGCCAGTCCGACTTCTCGCCCCTTACCGTAACTCTTTGGCTCCTTCCTGTTAGGTAGTTCCTTATCCATGCTAGGACCTTTCCCCCTACCCCCGCCTGCCTCTCGAGTTTGAATAGCAGTCTCATGTGCGGTACTGTATCAAAGGCTTTTTGGCAGTCCAGAAATATGCAGTCTGCCCAACCATCTCTGTCCTGTCTTATCCTCGTTATTTTATCATAGAATTCCAGAAGGTTTGTTAGGCACGATTTCCCTGTCCAGAACCCATGTTGATGCTTGTTCACAAACCTAATGTTCTCCAGGTGTGCAACCAGTCGTAGCCTAATTATTCTTTCCAGTATTTTACAGGGGATGCTTGTCAGTGATACAGGTCTATAGTTAAGTGCCTCCTCCCTATCGCCTTTCTTGAAGATCGGCACGACATTTGCCTTCTTCCAGCAACTAGGCAATTCTCCCGACATAAGTGACTCATTAAAGATCATTGCCAGAGGCACGCTGAGGGCCTGCGCTGCTTCTTTTAGTATCCACGGTGATACTTTGTCTGGTCCTACTGCTTTAGATGCATCTAGAGTTGTCAACTGTTTCATTACCTCCTCTACTGTCACCTCTATATCTGATAGTCTTTCATCTAGGGTAACCCCTTCCAACAATGGGAGCTGCTCGGGCTCGGTAGTGAACACTCCATGGAAACTGGCATTCAGTGCCTCACAGATTTCCTTGTCACTTTCAGTATATGTCCCCTCTGCCTTCCTTAGTCTTGTCACTTGGTCGTTCACCGACATTTTTCTTCTTATATGACTGTGTAGTAGCTTAGGTTGTTTTTTCGCTTTGATTGCAATATCGTTCTCATAGTCCCTTTCCGATGTCCGTCTGATGTTAATGTAATCGTTCCTAGCTGTGTGTGTGTGTGTGTGTGTGTGTGTGTGTGTGTGTGTGTGTGTGTGTGTGTGGTGTGTGTGTGTGTGTGTGTGTGTGTACTCACCTAATTGTACTACCTAATTGTGTTGCGGGGGTTGAGTTTGGCTCTTTGTCCCGCCTCTCAACTGTGGTGTGTGTGTGTGTGGTGTTGTGTGTGTGTGTGTGTGTGTGTGTGTGTGTGTGTGTGTGTGTGTGTGTGTTGTGTTGTGTGTGTGTGTGTGTGTGCTGGTGTGTTGTGTGTGTTGTGGTGTGTGTGTGTGTGTTGTGGTGTGGTGTGTGTGTGTGTTTGTGTGTGTGTGTGATAGGAGATATAAATGTAGTAGATAAAAAAGAATAAATTACATTGTAAGAAAGCGGGGGCCAAGAGCTAATTACTCGAATTTCAGACACAAATAGTAAATCAAAGGAGTAAATACACACACACACAAACGCACACATTAGTTGATAAAGTACTGTTTTGCCTGGGCAGAGTTAATGGAGAAGCTCACCAAACTGTATTAGAAATGTACTTTAAATGTGTTTAACGTTATGATCGTCGGCGGAAATAATTTTTTCTGGAGACGATAAAAAGTTATTCCGCCATACTTCTCACAAACAATAAGTTCACTCATATATAACCGTGGATCGAATATCCATGGGGCGTAAAGGAGGAAAGGGAGTTGGAGTGTGGGATATAAGTTAATAATTATATCAAAATCTTTACTAAGGTTCTACACTGAACATCTATGTCTGTTAACAACCTCAGACCATTTCCTCTTTAATTTGGTAAAAATAAAGCCTGTAGGTACGTATAAAAATAAAAAATAAAATTTAAAAACATCTGACGATTTGCCATATAAGCCTCATAAGATGTTTGGCCTCATTTTGAATAATTAGATCAGGCGACACACCAAGAACATAGCATACACACAGATACAAGGATGCAGCCACGTCAACAGATTGTTGTAGAACTCACCAGAGTACCAATTCTACGCATACAAGAGCATGCGAAGGAGGAATCCAGGGTAAGATAAGAAGCTTCCCAAGTTGCAGTTTGTTGACGCAGATTCAATCGGGGGGCAACGACTCAGTAAACAGCCCGCGAGCTGAGGATTATTGATGTGTTCTAAGTAGAGCGCTGTCTAAAATCTCTGGATTGTTCAGGCCCGTAGGTGTGTGTGATTGTCGTCCAAAATATATAACATTTGGAAGAGGTTATAAAGGGAAAAGGGACAATAGATGCTTGCTTAGAAGTTGAGGTGGTATTGGTGATCTTAGTGGGTTAGGCACCCATAAGTAGTATTGGAGCCGGCGTAAGGCGTAGCCGAAGCTTGAAGGAGAAAGTGAGAGAGGTTTATGTATATGATTAAGTCGATGATGACAGTTGTATTAATATGGAAAAGCTATTATTCTAATATAAGAATACTAATGTAGAGAAGTTATATTAACAAAAGTGTTGTGATGGCAGGTGGTGGGGGGGGAGATTGAGGTGTGTATGATTAGACACCACATGTAACCTAATACCTTTTTTTTTTTGTTTGTATAGTTTTTTGTGTGTGTGTCTCCGAGACTCTTTTTTGCACCTTCCGCCATGTCACCCCTCTTCTGCCTCGCTCAGCCCTGACATTCGTATCCTCCAAGTCTATTCTCCTGCAAGCCTCCGTTCGTCCTCCCTCCATCTGCGCTCTGAACAATAAACTGGAGTGTAACAAGTTATTTTAGTTCAATGGACCAACGCAGACACACGCCGCTTCTAGAACTGAGTTGACCTGAGTGTGAGAACAGGCGACAAAATAGTAACAAAAAATGTGTGATCATTGGGAGTATCTACTGTACTATGAATCAAAACGAAATTCTATAGATAATACACCTTACACGTGTAAGCCAAAAATTAGCAGTGTTAACATCAATGTGTAGACAGTCACTAAGCTGCACCTTGCTCTGTCGCTGCTACATAGTAAACACGTATACTAGACAATATGGTATGCAAAATGAGAGATTAGCCTAATGTCAGTCACAACACGTAGCCCCAAACGCATAACAAGAATTAGTAATTACAACAGTAACATCTAAAAATAACGCGCATATACACGTCACCACAATATGAGGCCAACTGTGGTCAATCATATGCATAAGAATTAGATCACCATATAGATATGTCAATTTACATAAAACCAGTCTCCAGTGTTTAGGTAGGTAAGACACTCGCCTGGACGTTTCGTGAGCGCTTTGTCATGGGCTCATATCCTGGCCGGAAAGGAATTTACTAGGGACCACCAAACATCCTGAACTGTAGGCCTCTGTTTAGACTCAAAAGCAAAATGGAAGTACTGGTTATAACAATAACAGATTTCTTTCGCGTCGGGGATCGTTTCCAGGATACCTGCCCGAAACGTACGTGTATTAGGTTTGCTGCACCAGGATGTACAAATTTATGATATTGTTTTCTAACAAAAAAAAACAAAATTATAAATACCTTACACATGTCCGTCCAATTCCATGTTGCCTCGACACACATAGCTGCACTTGTCTGACGCTCCTGACAATAGTACACAGGATACGCACA
>WNGS01118773.1:0-10000 GCA_020271785.1 Procambarus virginalis
CGAATAGATAACTCTTGCACATGAGTATCACCTAGATGTATTCCCATGGAGCTAACAAGTATGAAGTACATAACATACTCTTGGATCACCTTTGGATGAAGAGGTAATAGACTCTGACACTCACGAACTTTACACTGTTTCAGATAAGCATGATCTGATGGCAATGAAACTCAAACTTGAACTTGCTAAAATCGAACGGGAGCAACAAAAGGAAGCAGCTGCAATCAGGGAGAGAGGTGGCCCTCAAGGAACGAGAGGCCGCCCTGAGGAAGAAGAAAGTGATAGAGAATTGGCCCTATTCAAAGAGCGTGAGCGAGTACAGCTTGAAGCAAAACAACGCCACCGGGAGATGCAACACAAGCATGACAAGCAGCAAGCAGATCTGGCTATAGAATGTCGTCAAAGAGAACTCACCTTGAAAGCCAACGCCAGCAAGCTATAGCCAGTCTTCCTCCAAGCTTCAATGTCTCCCATGCAAGTAGGTTAATGCCACCATTCGTAGAGTCAGAGGTAGACGTTTTTTTTTACAACCTTTGAGACGCTTGCCAATCAACTTAGGTTGGCCTACCGACAATGGGCTACCCTTCTCCGAGTACATCTTACAGGTAGAGCAGCAGTCACACTCAGCACTTTGGCGTCTGAGAATGACTACCCAACCCTGAAGCAAGCCTTGTTGGACACCTACCTTCTCTCCATCGAAAGCTATCGACGAAAATTCCGTAACTACATAAAGGCAAGTACCACCACCTTCTTAGAATTTGCCAACACCAAACGGAGATATTTTATGAAATGGCTGGAGGCAGCACATGTCTCTACTTTTCCAAAACTCGTCAACTTCATGCTGGTTGAAGAAATTCTTGAGGCGTGTACCTGCTCCTGTCCGCCTTATATTATCAGATAAGGAAGAGACCGACTTAGTGAAATGCGCGAAGTCGGCTGACACTTACAGCCTCATTCCACCGGCTGACACCAGAACCACATACCAGTAAGAAGTCTTGGTACAGTTACGAGAAAATGAGCCCAGATCAAGGTACCTCGCAACTGTACTGTAAGTAATGTAAACTCTATGGACATACCATAGAACAATGTGGTAAGTCTCCATATAAAGGTAACACCGACTCCACCAAACCCAAACAGACTCCTCCTAAGTCCGGTAAGCCTGTAATGAATGTTGGTGTTCATGTTAATGATCTCTCTCTCTTCAGCAAGCATCTGTATCCTGGGCACTATCACTACCAACGGTTCAGATTCTGAGGGACGTTTTGGACTTAAGATCTTGAGGGACACAGCGGCTCTTCAATCAATAGTCTTGAAATCAGCTCTGCCCAACGTCGCCTACACCGGAGAGACTGTCTTCATCACTGACCTCACTGCTATTACTCCTTATCCTCTCGTCAGAGTCCACCTGGATTGTCCCTTCATGACCGATTGAAGTCCAAGTCGCCGTCAGGGAAAGCCTTTTACAATGCCTGGAGTGCAACTTCTCCATGGGCAACGACTTGGCAAGAAGACTACAACACGACCAACCTGATCGTCAAGGACAAACCCCATGGTGGGTACCTCTGTTATGGATAATCCGTTTTTTGAGCATGTTCCAGCAAGGTTCAAGAGAGTGATGAAGCTTCTCCTTGTTTTGGTGACCACCCGTGCACAAGCTGCACGACCGCAGCCAGCTGACTACTACTACTACCGCTGTCCCTCACGACCCTTCGAAACTACCCCCAAATTCACCGCTTTGGAGTTCCGTAAGTTACAGAGGGAAGATCTTACCTTGACACCATTATTCTTTCAGGCTGAGACTCAATCCGACAGTATTCCTGGGTTCTTCCTAGAGACGAGTTGCTCTATCGCAGATACCGACCCAGTAAACTGAAGGAGGAGGACGATTGGCCCAACATTGAACAACTAGTGATTCCTACCAGCCTGCGGCCCACTATTCTGCACCTGGCCCACGGCAGCACTATCACACTACGGGTTTAACCAAGACTTACCATGGGATTCGACAAGACTACTACTGGCCAGGTATGGTTAATGATGTCAAACAGTACACCAAAAATTGTCATGTGTGTCAGAAAAGCAGGTAAACCGAATGTTTCTATCCCCCAGAGCACCACTGACACCCAATCCAGGTGCCTGCGAACCCTTTCCACAGACTTATTATTGACTGTGTCAATAACTGTGTCAATTATTATTGACCTTTACCCGGACCAGTTCAGGCAACGCCTATATCTTAACCATCCTGTGTCCTACCACCAGATTCCCCATAGCTGTTCCAGTAAAGAACATTACGGCTGCTACAGTGGTAAAAAAATTTGCTGAAGATCTTCACCCAGTATGGATTTCCGAGGGAGGTTCAGAGTGACTGTGGCACCAACTTCACCAGTGATCTCTTAAACGGACACTGGAAGAGTTCAACATCCACACAGGTACTGTTCCAGCCCCTATCATCCTGCTTCACAGGGTTCTCTTGAACGTAGTCATCAGACTATCAAAGCACTCCTAAAAAAGTTTTGTAATGAGACCTCTAAGGACTGGGATAAGCAACTTGATCTCATTATGTGTATTTTCAGAAGTCTTCCTAATGAGTCACTAGGAGTATCTCCTTATGAGATGCTCTACGGACGTAAGTGCCGTACTCCTCTCAAGGCTTTCAAGGACTCTCTACGTGATGCCACCGTCAGTGAGCATCAGAATGTGCCCCAGTGTCTTCAAAACCTCCAACACATTTTCGAGAGGGGGCATTCCTTTGCCAGAAACAACCTACTGAAAGCCCAAGAGAGGATGAAGACTCATTACGACCAGCACAGCCAAGTAAGGAAATTCAAACAAGGAGACTTCGTTCTAGCTGATTTCCCTATCTCAGGTTCTCCTTTACAAAACAGGTTTCAGGACCCTACCGTGTCAAGGAGTGCAGGAATAATCACAACTACGCTCTCGAGACCCCCGATAGGCGGCGGAAGACCCAGTTGTGCCACGTCAACCTGCTGAAGCTTTATCATGGTACTCCTCCCACTGTGCTAATCAACTACTCCACCTTTACAGGTCCATACAGCCACAGTGAGACCTTCCCTGCTTCTCCTCCCGAAAGCACTGACATGCAGGCAGCGCTTTCCAACTCGGAAATCCTTACTGATATCCATAATAACTTTCAGGACAATAATAGTGCTCCTTTACCATGTTCTAATACTATTCTCGCCTCGCCAGATATCACCAAGCCTTTCATCCTCCATGTCAACGCCAGTGGTACCGGCATCGGGGGTGACCTGATACAACAACAAGGCGAAGAAATCCTATCTACTGGCTACAAGGACCTTCAGCACGATCAAAAAGGAGCTACTCATCGTCCTGAACAGGCAGCACTTTGCACCATACCTGCAAAGTACTCGGTCCACCACAATCTACACGGACCACAACCCTCTCTACTTCCTGCAGCCAGCCCAACTCAACGATCGACTACGTCTACGATGGGCTTGCTAGCTGCAGAAGTTCATCCTGGAGGTTGCTACACCCAGGAGTCTGACTACTTCATATCAGACGCCCTCTCCAGTGGCACTGAGGTAGAGACTGCTCCACCTATCACTCTACGCTCCCTACATCAAGCCCAATTCAATAACCAACGTCTGCTGCGAGGGCTTTATATCTACAAGGCTTCAATCTGAAAATCTGTTACATCAAGGGGCCTAATAACATCATCGCTGACGCCCTCTCCAGAGTTCATGAGGTAGAGGCAGCTCCACCTACCACTCTACCTCCCGAGAACGTAACTTCTTCCGGAACTACAGGCTTCGGGGGAGAGTTGTGACGATAATCTCTTTCAAGAGAGATTTAGCCTGCTCTTTCCTATAATCGTCATGTTCAAAGCTACATTCAAGATACGTTCTACAGTAGCAAAACGTATGTCAAGGCAGCCACATGCACCTGCATACCCCCTCCTGCACCCCCATCCCCTCACACTCCTCACCGCCGGCTCATCGACTGCTGTACTTCAATTAGCCAACTACCAAGTGTCGGCTTGTCTGCATTCTCATTGGCTGCTCGAGACCACACCACTCCAGCTCTCCACCACCCACGGTCCTCGCCAAGTCAACATCGGGGACGGCCAGCAGTTCCTCCTCAGAATACATCTTGTGTTATGGCTGAGAACATCTAGTTGATTTAACTCGTGTAATCAAGTAGCGGTTTTTAGCTTGCGCATATATTCCCAGCACCATTTATTAATTCTTTGTATTCCTGTTAACGTAACCAGTCTTAATCATTTTTGTTATGTATATATATATATATATATATATATATATATATATATATATATATTATATATATATATATATATATATACATATATATATAAATATATATATATATATATATATATATATATATATATATATGTATATATATATATATATATATATATATATATATATATATATATATATATATATATATTATATATAGGGGAGGGTACCACCTCTGGTGCAATTATAGGGACCCACAGCCTCAGAGAAGGGAACACAGAGCATTCAGGGAAAACTTGCCATTTAACTCTGAATACATACGGGTGTTCGCTCTCCTACCACCCCCCTTTTTTATGGTGTACACTTTATTAAGCAAGGTTATACAGTTACATATCTGATTGTATAAAAATAATGAACATTAAGAGGACACAAAAATAGTTCGCTTCCTAGAGGCTGTAATTTCCTCAAACTCCTCCGACGTTTGGCAGGAACCGAGGATGCAGCGAGCATTCCTCCTCTGGATCGCGAATATATATATATATATATATATATATATATATATCTATATAATATATATATATATATATATATATATATATATATATATATATATATTATATATATTCGCGAATATATATATATATATATATATATATATATATATATATATATATATATATTCAACTATAGAACACTTTCCCACCAGGAGACTCGAACCCTAGCCAGCACAGAAGCCTTCCAGCCACCAGCATGACAGGTACGCGTTAACCCACTACACCACACTCAGACCCTTAAAAGAAATGGTAATTTTGGGGCATTTCAACACTCCAAAGATCACCACTTCCCAAGAGCACCAGAGTCATGCTGGTGGCTGGAAGGCTTTTGTGCTGGCTAGGGTTCGAGTCTCCTGGTGGGAAAGTGTTCTATAGTTGAATAACTACTCTCGCGTGTTTAGGCGAGTTGGGCATGAAGCATAGCCACAGTGTATTCCCATATTCAACAGGGACTTGATGAAAAAACGTAAATTTGACCCCTCACTAGCTCTGGTGCTCTTGGAAGTGGTGATCTTTGGAGTGTTGAAATGCCCCAAAATTACCATTTCTTTTAAGGGTCTGAGTGTGGTGTAGTGGGTTAACGCGTTACCTGTCATGCTGGTGGCTGGAAGGCTTCTGTGCTGGCTAGGGTTCGAGTCTCCTGGTGGGAAAGTGTTCTATAGTTGAATAACTACTCTCGCGTGTTTAGGCGAGTTGGGCATGAAGCATAGACACAGTGTATTCCCATATTCAACAGGGACTTGATGAAAAAACGTAAATTTGACCCCTCACTAGCTCTGGTGCTCTTGGGAAGTGGTGATCTTTGGAGTGTTGAAATGCCCCAAAATTACCATTTCTTTTAAGGGTCTGAGTGTGGTGTAGTGGGTTAACGCATTACCTGTCATGCTGGTGGCTGGAAGGCTTCTGTGCTGGCTAGGGTTCGAGTCTCCTGGTGGGAAAGTGTTCTATAGTTGAATATATATATATATATATATATATATATATATATATATATATATATATATATATATATATATATATATATATATATTCGCGAATATATATATATATATATATATATATATATATATATATTTATATTCGCGTTCCAGAGGGGGAATGCTCGCTGCATCCTCGGTTCCTGCCCAACGTCGGAGGAGTTTGAGGAAATCTACAGCCTCTAGGAAGCGAACTATTTTTGTGTCCTCTTAATGTTCATTTTTTTTATACAATCAGATATGTAACTGGTTAACCTTGCTTAATAAAGTGTACACCATAAAAAAGGGGGGGGGTGGTAGGAGAAGCAAACACCCGTATGTATTCAGAGTTAATGACAAGTTTTTCCCTGAATGCTCTGTGTTCCCTTCTCTGAGGCTGTGGGTCCCTATAATTGCACCAGAGGTGGTACCCCCTATATATATATATATATATATATATATATATATATATTATATATTATATATATATATATATATATATATATATATATATATATATATATCTATATATATATATATATGTATATATATTTATATATATGTATATGTATATATATATATATATATATATATATATATATATATATATATATATATATATATATATATATATATATATATATGTATATATATATATATATAAAACATAACAAAAATGATTAAGACTGGTTACGTTAACAGGAATACAAAGAATTAATAAATGGTGCTGGGAATATATGCGCAAGCTAAAAACCGCTACTTGATTACACGAGTTAAATCAACTAGATGTTCTCAGCCATAACACAAGATGTATTCTGAGGAGGAACTGCTGGCCGTCCCCGATGTTGACTTGGCGAGGACCGTGGGTGGTGGAGAGCTGGAGTGGTGTGGTCTCGAGCAGCCAATGAGAATGCAGACAAGCCGACACTTGGTAGTTGGCTAATTGAAGTACAGCAGTCGATGAGCCGGCGGTGAGGAGTGTGAGGGGGGGGGTGCAGGAGGGGTATGCAGGTGCATGTGGCTGCCTTGACATAAGTTTTGCTACTGTAGAACGTATCTTGAATGTAGCTTTGAACATGACGATTATAGGAAAGAGCAGGCTAAATCTCTCTTGAAAGAGATTATCGTCACAACTCTCCCCCGAAGCCTGTGGTTCCGGAAGAAGTCACGTTCTCGGGAGGTAGAGTGGTAGGTGGAGCTGCCTCTACCTCATGAACTCTGGAGAGGGCGTCAGCGATGATGTTATTAGGCCCCTTGATGTAACAGATTTTCAGATTGAAGCCTTGTAGATATAAAGCCCTCGCAGCAGACGTTGGTTATTGAATTGGGCTTGATGTAGGGAGCGTAGAGTGATAGGTGGAGCAGTCTCTACCTCAGTGCCACTGGAGAGGGCGTCTGATATGATGTAGTCAGACTCCTGGGTGTAGCAACCTCCAGGATGAACTTCTGCTGCTAGCAAGCCCATCGTAGACGTAGTCGATCGTTGAGTTGGGCTGGCTGCAGGAAGTAGAGAGGGTTGTGGTCCGTGTAGATTGTGGTGGACCGAGTACTTTGCAGGTATGGTGCAAAGTGCTGCCTGTTCAGGACGATGAGTAGCTCCTTTTTGATCGTGCTGAAGGTCCTTGTAGCCAGTAGATAGGATTTCTTCGCCTTGTTGTTGTATCAGGTCACCCCCGATGCCGGTACCACTGGCGTTGACATGGAGGATGAAAGGCTTGGTGATATCTGGCGAGGCGAGAATAGTATTAGAACATGGTAAAGGAGCACTATTATTGTCCTGAAAGTTATTATGGATATCAGTAAGGATTTCCGAGTTGGAAAGCGCTGCCTGCATGTCAGTGCTTTCGGGAGGAGAAGCAGGGAAGGTCTCACTGTGGCTGTATGGACCTGTAAAGGTGGAGTAGTTGATTAGCACAGTGGGAGGAGTACCATGATAAAGCTTCAGCAGGTTGACGTGGCACAACTGGGTCTTCCGCCGCCTATCGGGGGTCTCGAGAACGTAGTTGTGATTATTCCTGCACTCCTTGACACGGTAGGGTCCTGAAAACCTGTTTTGTAAAGGAGAACCTGAGATAGGGAAATCAGCTAGAACGAAGTCTCCTTGTTTGAATTTCCTTACTTGGCTGTGCTGGTCGTAATGAGTCTTCATCCTCTCTTGGGCTTTCAGTAGGTTGTTTCTGGCAAAGGAATGCCCCCTCTCGAAAATGTGTTGGAGGTTTTGAAGACACTGGGGCACATTCTGATGCTCACTGACGGTGGCATCACGTAGAGAGTCCTTGAAAGCCTTGAGAGGAGTACGGCACTTACGTCCGTAGAGCATCTCATAAGGAGATACTCCTAGTGACTCATTAGGAAGACTTCTGAAAATACACATAATGAGATCGAGTTGCTTATCCCAATCCTTAGAGGTCTCATTACAAAACTTTTTTAGCAGTGCTTTGATAGTCTGATGACTACGTTCAAGAGAACCCTGTGAAGCAGGATGATAGGGGCTGGACAGTACCTGTGTGATGTTGAACTCTTCCAGTGTCCGTTTGAAGAGATCACTGGTGAAGTTGGTGCCACAGTCACTCTGAACCTCCCTCGGAAATCCATACTGGGTGAAGATCTTCAGCAAATTTTTTACCACTGTAGCAGCCGTAATGTTCTTTACTGGAACTGCTATGGGGAATCTGGTGGTAGGACACAGGATGGTTAAGATATAGGCGTTGCCGGAACTGGTCCGGGGTAAAGGTCAATAATAATTGACACAGTTATTGACACAGTCAATAATAAGTCTGTGGAAAGGTTCCGCAGGCACCTGGATGGGTGTCAGTGGTGCTCTGGGGATAGAAACATTCGGTTTACCTGCTTTTCTGACACACATGACAATTTTTGGTGTACTGTTTGACATCATTAACCATACCTGGCCAGTAGTAGTCTTGTCGAATCCCATGGTAAGTCTTGTTAAACCCGTAGTGTGATAGTGCTCCGTGGGCCAGGTGCAGAATAGTGGGCCGCAGGCTGGTAGGAATCACTAGTTGTTCAATGTTGGGCCAATCGTCCTCCTCCTTCAGTTTACTGGGTCGGTATCTGCGATAGAGCAACTCGTTCTCTAGGAAGAACCCAGGAATACTGTCGGATTGAGTCTCAGCCTGAAAGAATAATGGTGTCAAGGTAAGATCTTCCCTCTGTAACTTACGGAACTCCAAAGCGGTGAGATTTGGGGGTAGTTTCGAAGGGTCGTGAGGGACAGCGGTAGTAGTAGAGTCAGCTGGCTGCGGTCGTGCAGCTTGTGCACGGGTGGTCACCAAAACAGGAGAAGCTTCATCACTCTCTTGAACCTTTGCTGGAACATACTCAAAAATCGGATTATCCATAACAGAGGTACCCACCTGGGGTTTGTCCTTGACGATCAGGTTGGTCGGTTGTAGGTCTTCTGCCAAGTCGTTGCCCAGGAGAAGTTGCACTCCAGGCATGTGAAAAGGCTTTTCCCTGACGGCGACTTGGACTTCATCGGTCATGAAGGGACAATCCAGGTGGACTCTGACGAGAGGATAAGGAGTAATAGCAGTGAGGTCAGTGATGAAGACAGTCTCTCCGGTGTAGGCGACGTTGGGCAGAGCTGATTTCAAGACTATTGATTGAAGAGCCGCTGTGTCCCTCAAGATCTTAAGTCCAAAACGTCCCTCAGAATCTGAACCGTTGGTAGTGATAGTGCCAGGATACAGATGCTTGCTGAAGAGAGAGAGATCATTAACATGAACACCAACATTCATTACAGGCTTACCGGACTTAGGAGGAGTCTGTTTGGGTTTGGTGGATTCAGTGTTACCTTTATATGGAGACTTACCACATTTTTCTATGGTATGTCCATAGAGTTTACATTACTTACAGTACAGTTGCGAGGTACCTTGATCTGGGCTCATTTTCTCGTAACTGTACCAAGACTTCTTACTGGTAGGTGGTTCTGGTGTCAGCCGGTGGATGAGGCTGTAAGTGTCAGCCGACTTCGCGCATTTCACTAAGTCGGTCTCTTCCTTATCTGCTAAATATAAACGGACAGGAGGAGGTACACGCCTCAAGAATTCTTCAACCAGCATGAAGTTGACGAGTTTTGGAAAAGTAGAGACATGTGCTGCCTCCAGCCATTTCATAAAATATCTCCGTTTGGTGTTGGCAAATTCTAAGAAGGTGGTGGTACTTGCCTTTATGTAGTCACGGAATTTTCGTCGATAGCTTTCGGTGGAGAGAAGGTAGGCGTCCAACACGGCTT
>WNGS01118791.1:9030-19672 GCA_020271785.1 Procambarus virginalis
TATATATATATATATATATATATATATATATATATATATATATATATATATATATATATGGGGGTCTTTATTCTGCCCATTATTTTCTCCATTTGTTTTGTTCCGTTCCTCATTATGTGCCCTCATTTATTCCCTCACACCCACCCCCATCCCCCCTCACACCCACCCCCATTCCCCCTCACCCCCACCCCCTCACAGGAGAAGATGTGTTCCCCAGGTCGTCGGCTTCTTTATCATAGACACGATTTATGGGCAAATACCGGAAGGGCCGCGGAGGAGGAGGAGGAGGTCCCTAGGTGCCAGGTGTCCCCTGAAGGCGGCGCCTCACTCACAATCATTCACTATCACCCGCCACAATCATCACCATCACCCGCCACAATCATCACCATCACCTGCCACAATCATCACCATCACCCGCCACAATCATCACCATCACCCGCCACAATCATCACCATCACCCGCCACAATCATCACCATCACCCGCCACAATCATCGACATCACCCGCCACAATCATCGACATCATCCGCTACCTTCGGCCTCTATGGGGTACTAAGTTGTTCAAAAATATTAAGATGAAGGAATGTTTATAATAGACAGAATTGTCTTCCGCTGGTGTTAGGTTGTGGCCAGCGACCAGACGCCTCCACGTCCAGACGCCTCCACGTCCAGACGCCACCACGTCCAGACGCCTCCACGTCCAGACGCCACCACGTCCAGACGCCACCACGTCCAGACGCCACCACGTCCAGACGCCTCCACGTCCAGACGCCTCCACGTCCAGACGCGTCCACGTCCAGACGCCTCCACGTCCAGACTCCTCCACGTCCAGACGCCTCCACGTCCAGACGCCTTCACGTCCAGACGCGTCCACGTCCAGACGCCTCCACGTCCAGACTCCTCCACGTCCAGACGCCTCCACGTCCAGACGCCACCACGTCCAGACGCCTCCACGTCCAGAGGCCTCCACGTCCAGACGCCTCCACGTCCAGACTCCTCCACGTCCAGACTCCTCCACGTCCAGACGCCTCCACGTCCAGACGCCTCCACGTCTAGACGCCTCCACGTCCAGACGCCTCCACGTCCAGACGCCTCCACGTCCAGACGCCTCCACGTCCAGACGCCTCCACGTCCAGACTCCTCCACGTCCAGACGCCTCCACGTCCAGACGTCTCCACGTCCAGACTCCACCACGTCCAGACTCCTCCACGTCCAGACGCCTCCACGTCCAGACGCCTCCACGTCCAGACGCCTCCACGTCCAGACGCCTCCACGTCCAGACGCCACCACGTCCAGACTCTTCCACGTCCAGACGCCTCCACGTCCAGACTCCTCCACGTCCAGACGCCTCCACGTCCAGACGCCTCCACGTCCGGACGCCACCACGCCCAGACTCCTCCACGTCCAGACGCCTCCACGTCCAGACTCCTCCACGTCCAGACGCCTCCACGTCCAGACGCCTCCACGTCCAGACGCCACCACGTCCAGACTCCTCCACGTCCAGACGCCTCCACGTCCAGACTCCTCCACGTCCAGACGCCTCCACGTCCAGACGCCACCACGTCCAGACTCCTCCACGTCCAGACGCCTCCACGTCCAGACGCCACCACGTCCAGACTCCTCCACGTCCAGACGCCTCCACGTCCAGACGCCACCACGTCCAGACGCCTCCACGTCCAGACGCCTCCACGTCCAGACGCCTCCACGTCCAGACGCCTCCACGTCCAGACTCCTCCACGTCCAGACTCCTCCACGTCCAGACGCCTCCACGTCCAGATGCCTCCACGTCCAGACGCCACCACGTCCAGACTCCTCCACGTCCAGACGCCTCCACGTCCAGACTCCTCCACGTCCAGACTCCTCCACGTCCAGACGCCTCCACGTCCAGACGCCACCACGTCCAGATGCCTTCACGTCCAGACGCCTCCACGTCCAGACGCCTCCACGTCCAGACGCCTCCACGTCCAGACGCCACCACGTCCAGACGCCACCACGTCCAGACGCCTCCACATCCAGACGCCTCCACGTCCAGACGCCACCACGTCCAGACGCCTCAACGTCCAGACGCCTCCATGTTCAGACGCCTCCACGTCCAGACGCCTCCACGTCCAGACGCCTCACCGTCCAGACGCCTCCACGTCCAGACGCCTCCACATCCAAACGCCACCACGTCCAGACGCCACCACGTCCAGACGCCTCCACGTCCAGACGCCTCCACATCCTGACGCCATCACATCCAGACGCCTCCACGTCCAGACGCCTCCACATCCTGACGCCATCACATCCAGACGCCTCCACGTCCAGACGCCTCCACGTCCAGACGCCTCCACGTCCAGACGCCTCCACGTCCAGACGCCTCCACATCCAGACGCCACCACATCCAGACGCCACCACATCCAGACGCCACCACATTGATTGACATACACATACCTGTGATTGACGGTTGAGAGGCGGGACCAAAGAGTCAGAGCTCAAACCCCACAAGCACAATTAGGTGAGTACTATTAGGTGAGTACATCCAGACACCTCCACATTCAGCCACCACCACATCCAGATGGTGTCTGGATGAGGTCTGATGGCGACATCACTTGAAGTAATATACAATTTGTCTACAACCTGTGAATTTCTCAGTCAGTGCTTATCTGACTTTCCACAGAAAATGATGCGAGGCGTTTCACTTTACAGGGCAAACTTTAGAGCATTTGAAGACGATGTGATGGTGAGGGGTCAGTGTGAGGGATATGAGGACCACATGGGACGTCAGTGTGGAGTAATGCGAGTATGAGTGGGACGTCAGTGTGGAGTAATGTGAGTATGAGTGGGTCGTCAGTGTGGAGTAATGTGAGTATGAGTGGGTCGTCAGTGTGGAGTAATGTGAGTATGAGTGGGTCGTCAGTGTGGAGTAATGTGAGTATGAGTGGGACGTCAGTGTGGAGTAATGTGAGTATGAGTGGGACGTCAGTGTGGAATAGCGGTACTATCGTAAGGAATATATTAACTTAAAGAGATGCGCCACATACTGAATATCCGTAGCCAGGGAAGTCAGGGGCTGTAACTTTGCTCCGTCAATACTCTACTTAAATACAGCCCGTCCCTAAGACACTTCAGGAGCCGAGACTTACTGTGTTCAGGGACCACCACATGCCCTGAATGTTTATATATATCTTATAGGTCTTTGAGGGGCATAACAAGAAACTACATTTTATTTAAAAATGTACAATAACAGACAGAGTGAGAGACTGCGTGTGTAGGGGGGGGGGGGTAGGTGGGGGGGGGGGGCAGAGACACACAGACAGACGCATGTAGAATTTTGAGAGAGGCAAATTACACATAACTTCTTGTAAATTCAGGGGTTCTTTGAACCGACTACAATTCCTTTGTGATTTTTTGCCATTGAAATATATTGTCTTGTGACGTGACTTGGGCGACTACGTTGTGAGGACGCCAGGTCGAGAAGAGAGAGAGAGAGAGAGGAGAGAGAGAGAGGAGAGAGAGAAGAGAGGAGGAAAGAGAGAGGAGAGAGAGAGAGAGGAGAGAGAGAGAGACAGGACAGAGAGACGGCGGGGGTGTCCCACCGTTTTTCAACATTTCTGTAGATATTTCCTTACCCAAAGTAGTAGTTTAGAAAGTTCTCAGAAAACGGGAGCGTTGCCAAGGTGAAGCTACGAGTTCATTAATGGCTACCATGACCCTGGTGGCACCTCCATGACCACCATACTGGCTCACCATACTGGCTCACCATACTTTAGTACCATACGCTGTTTTGTAACACCCTTCTGCCGTCTCGGGGGGCCCACTCAGCTGTTAGGGGCCTGACAGCTGAGTGGACAGCGCTTTGAATTCGTAGTCCTGAGGTTCCGGGTTCGATCCCGGTGGAGGCGGAAACAAATGGGCAGTTTCTTTCGCCCTGATGTTCCTGTTACCTAGCAGTAAATAGGTACCTGAGAGTTAGACAGCTGCGCGGGCTGGTTCCTGGAGGTGTTTAACAAAAAAAAATGGAGGTCTAGTCGAGGCCGGGCCGCGGGGACGCAGCCCGAAGTCATCTCAAGATAACCTCTCAAGATAACCCACCTGCATATCGTAGCGCATGCCACTCTAAAGTGATTTAAAGATAAAAGGAAGCGAGATACTTGTATCTCTAGCTACTGATCCAACACTTGTGGTAAATGGCAACTTAATTCACGATTTAGTAGATATGGAAAATGAAAAAAATTCACGAATCATTTACCTTTGAAGAAATAAAATCATATTCCTAGAGGCAAAGACAGTGACTCAAACTTGTCATTTTTTGGTTTTATTTTTAACAATGATGAACAATGATAACAATGATAAATGATCCCATGTCCATTATGGGATAATTTAACGAAGGGCCGAAACTAATGAACAATATGTTAGGCTCTTGTGATCCGCCCAAACTGTGCCCAAGAGTGTATTTCAGGGAGCAAATACTCCATTAGCAAAGACTTGAACCCTATTTGTTATGTCTCACGGAGTCACGACACTTTCCAAGACTGAAATTTGTAAATGTTTTGGCAAGAGTTTTTGAAAGAGTAAATAAGTTCTAGCTACGAATGACCTTCCAGTTAGTAAACTTCAGATCAATTATCTTTATTGTGAGAATCTATGAGCATAGTTGGTAGGACATCAGTCTTGTCTTTTTCAGGCCAAAGTTCGATTCGCCATTGATCCAAGTGAATAGAGTTAAATAATACATATTTCAGCTTCCAGCTTCTTGGATATATTATAATGTTATATATCGGAATCGTGTAATTTTCAGCTCTTGAGTATATCCTACTTTGGAAATAAATTCACGGAGCTCGGAGCTATATTGTATTGAGAGCAGATGTTGAGAGCACGGAGGTGGTGGGTGACCTCCACCACCACCCCACGACCACCACCACCACCACCACCACAACCTCCCCACCACCACCACCACAACCTCCACCACCACCACCACAACCACCACCACAACCCCACCACCACCACCTCACCACAACCTCCACCACCACCACCACCACCACCACCACACAACCTCCACCACCACCACCACCACCACCACAACCTCCACCACCACCACCACCCCACAAACAACCCAACCACCACCACCAACCACCACCCCACCACCACCACCACAACCTCCACCACCACCACCACCACCACAACTCAACCACTACCACCACACCACAACCTCCACCACCCACCACCACCACCACCACCACCACAACTCCACCACCACCAGCACCACCCACAACACACCACTACCACCACAACCACCACATCAAACAACGACCACCAATACCAACCACCACCACAAGCACAATCACCACCACCCAAAAGAACACCAAAACCAAACACCAACAAACAATCACCAAGCATCAATAACAATCAAACAACCCCCCCCCCCCGTTTTATTTTCAACATCAAATCAAAACTCACCTTCCGACCTGAAAACCTTTTCCTATGTATGTCAAACATAATCTTGATTTTAAAACTGTTGTGTGACGCGAGTTAAGAAAATGGTAGATTGTGGATTGATTAGTCACGTCTTGGAGGAGGAAGGGTGGTGGTGGTGGTGTTGAGAGGGGGGGGAGGGGTGGGGGGAGTTTAGAAAGGCTGACCTTTGACCTTTGTGAGGGTGTGGGGGGGGGCTGGACAGTGCCTCCTGGTCTCATTAATGACTCACGCGGAAAACTGGCAGTTCTGGTACGGTCGAACGGGTCGATTTCTCAGTAATTCTGACAAATCACTCGACGCAGGTCGAATTACGTGACTGTGGTGGTGGGGGGGGGGGTTTCTCCCCCGCTTATGGTCGGTCGAGCAGGATCGAATAGTCGATAGTAACACTGTCTTTCAAGTTAGGAACGACGGACGAATTGGATCTTGATAAACGTGATAAACGCGGTCTTAATATAAACGATCGTTACCCGGCTTGCGACTAGTATTAATCGTATTTTCCACATTCACGTCCGGCCGTGTTGGACTTGGAGTTAAATGGGGTTAAGCCATTGCTCATCCTGTCAAGGTTCAGTCGTTTATTTTTGTCCTGAACGACGCTAGAATATCCCACTACAGGTTTTGATCCTCGGTAAATCAGGTTTAACGCTGGTAAATGGTTTAACTACATGAATGGTTTAAGACTTGTATACACGAGCCTTTGAGGATTGCCATTGGCTTGGCATTCAATAGAGAATAATATATTTATAATTTTGATTTATTATACATTACATTTACTATGATATAATTCTTATTGTTGTTGTGATGTTATCGTTTAAAGAGAAGTATAATTCTATTCAGATTATGCTAATGTGTTTAGTTCGTAGAGCCTCCGCCGCCTGTCCCCGGCGCTCCCGGGGCTCCAGAGAAATATCTGAAGCAGATTTTCCTCTGTGGAATTACCAGCTAAAGGCGTGACACATCTGCCTCCCTGATTTACATGTTCCTCACACCTGAGCCCCATGTCTACCCCCACACCTGAGGCCCCATGTCTACCCCCACACCTGAGGCCCCATGTCTACCTCACACCTGAGGACCAATGTCTTCCTTCCACACCTGAGGCCCCATGTCTACCCCCACACCTGAGGCCAATGTCTACCCCCACACCTGAAGCCCCATGTCTCCTTCCACACCTGAGGCCCCATGTCTACCCCACACCTGAGGCCCCATGTCTACCCCCACACCTGAGGCCCCCATGTCTACCTCCCACACCTGAAGCCCAATGTCTTCCTTCACACCTGAGGCCCCATGTCTACCCCCACACCTGAGGCCCCATGTCTACCTCCCACACCTGAGGCCCCATGTCTACCCCACACCTGAGGCCCCCATGTCTACCTCCCACACCTGAGGCCCATGTCTACCTCCCACACCTGAGGCCCCATGTCTACCTCCCACACCTGAGGCCCCATGTCTACCCCACACCTGAGGGCCCCCATGTCTACCTCCCACACCTGAGGCCCCATGTCTACCCCCACACCTGAGGACCAATGTCTTCCTTCCACACCTGAGGCCCCATGTCTACCCCCACACCTGAGGACCATGTCTACCCCACACCTGAAGCCCATGTCTCCTTCCACACCTGAGGCCCCATGCCTACCTCCCACACCTGAGGCCCCATGTCTACCCCCACACCTGAGACCCCATGTCTACCCCCCACACCTGAGGCCCCATGTCTACCCCCACACCTGAGGCCCCATGTCTACCCCCACATCTGAGGCCACATGTCTACCCCCCACACCTGAGGCCCCATGTCTACCCCCCACACCTGAGGCCCCATTTCTACCCCTCACACCTGAGGCCCCATGTCTACCCCCCACACCTGAGGCACCATATCTACCCCCACACCTGAGGCCCCATGTCTACCCCACACCTGAGGCCCCATGCCTACCCCCACACCTGAGGCCACATGTCTACCCACACACCTGAGGCCCTATGCCTACCTACCACACCTGAGGCTCCCATGTCTACCTCCCACACCTGAGGCCCCCATGTCTACCCCCACACCTGAGTCCCATGTCTACCCCCACACCTGAGGTCCCATGTCTACCCCCACACCTGAGGTCCCATGTCTACCCCACATCTGAGGCCCCATGTCTACCTCCCACACCTGAGGCCCATGTATACCTCCCACACCTGAGGCCCATGTCTACCCCCCACACCTGAGGCCCCCATGTCTACCTCTCACACCTGAGGCCCCATGCCTACCTCCCACACCTGAGGCCCCCATGTCTACCTCCCACACCTGAGGCCTCATGTCTACCCCCACATCTGAGGCCCCATGTCTACCTCTCACACCTGAGGCCCCCATGTCTACCTCTCACCTGAGGCCCCATGCCTACCTTCCACACCTGAGGCCCCCATGTCTACCTCTCACACCTGAGACCCCCCATGTCTACCTCTCACACCTGAGGTCCCATGTCTACCCCCACATCTGAGGCCCCATGTCTACCTCTCACACCTGAGGCCCCATGTCTACCCCCACACCTGAGGCCCCATGTCTACCCCCACACCTGAGATCCCCATGTCTACCCCCCCACACCTGAGTCCCCATGTCTACCTCACACCTGAGGCCCCATGTCTACCCCCACACCTGAGATCCCCATGTCTACCCCCACACCTGAGTCCCCATGTCTACCCCCACACCTGAGGCCCATGTCTACCCCCCACCTGAGGCCCCATGTCTACCCCCACACATGAGGCCCCATGCCTACCCCCCCACCCCAGAGGCCCATGTCTACCCCCTACACCTGAGCCCCATGCCTACCCCCCACACCAGAGGCCCCATGTCTACCCCCCACACCTGAGGCCCCATGCCTACCCCCCACACCAGAGGCCCCATGTCTACCCCCTACACCTGAGGCCCATGCCTACCCCCCACACCAGAGTCCCCATGTCTACCCCCTACACCTGAGGCCCCCATGTCTACCCCCTACACCTGAGGCCCCCATGTCTACCCCCCTACACCTGAGGCCCCATGTCTACCCCCCACACCAGAGGCCCCATGTCTACCCCCTACACCTGAGGCCCCATGTCTACCCCCACACCTGAGAGGTGTGTGTGTGTGTATACTCACCGAAGTGTGCTTGCGGGGGGTTGAGCTTTGGCTCTTTGGTCCCGCCTCTCAACTGTCAATCAACTGGTGTACAGATTCCCGAGCCTACTGGGCTCTATCATATCTACATTTGAAACTGTGTATGGAGTCAGCCTCCACCACATCACTTCCTAGTGCATTCCACCTGTTAAGTACTCTGACACTGAAAAAGTTCTTTCTAACGTCCCTGTGGCTCATGTGGGTACTCAGTTTCCACCTGTGTCCCCTTGTTCGCGTACCACAGTGTTGAACATTTATCTTTATCTACCCTGTCAATTCCTCTAGAATTGACGAGGAGGCGACGACAAGCCACACGACACCTCGGATGCAATTTCCGCTGGTTCCTTTCATATAAAAGGGGTGACGCCGAGGAAAAATAAGACTCGCGTCCTACCAAAACACCAACACTGCTTACTACCAAAGTAGTAGTGATCATGTCTCCCCTTACTCTCCCAGTGTCGTGAGGTGCATTTCCCAGCCTTTCCTGTACTCATTCCTCTTAGTTCCGGGACTAGTCTAGTGGCATATCTCTGAACTTTTTTCCAGCTTCTTCTAATGCTGACAATGTACGGGCTCCATGCTGGGGCCGCATGCACCAGGATTGGTCTTACATATGTGATATACAAGGTTATGAATGATTCCTTACACAGGTTCCTGAGGCTGTTCTGCCTTCCTTGTCTTCCTTTAGTCTTCCTTGTAGTCTTCCTTGCATACGCCGCCGTGTTATTCTTTTTATGTGGGCTTCAGGAGACAGGTTTGGTGCGATATCGACTCCTTGATCTTTCTCTCTGTCCGTTTCATGAAGGACTTGTTCTCCCATTCGGTATCTTGTGTCTAACGTCCTGTTTCCACCGCCTAGTTTCATTACCTTACATTTACTCGGGTTGAACTTTAGTAGCCATTTGTTGGACCATTCATTCAGTTTGTCTAGGTCATCATGTAGCCTCATACTATCTTCCTCTGTCTTAATCTTCCTCATAATCTTTGCACCATCAGCAAACAATGAGAGAAACGATTCTCTCACTGGTGACGCCTCGCCAATCTGAGACCTCCCTGCTCACAGTTACTGGCTGTCTTCAGACGCTTAGGTACTCCCTTATCCAGTGTAGTACTTTCCCTTTCACTCCTGCCAGCATCTCCAGCTTGTGCACTAGTCTCTTGTGTGGTACTGTGTCAAAGGCTTTCTATCAATACAAAAATATGCAGTCTGCCCAGTCCTCTCTCTTGCCTGATTTGTGTTGCCTGGTCATAAAATTCAATTAACCCTGTGAGGCAGGACTTGCCGTCCCTGAACCCATGCTGCTGTTGTGTTACAAAGTTCTTTCGCTCTAGATCTTCCACCAGCTTTTTTCGCACAATCTTCTCCGTCATCTTGCATGGTATGCAAGTTAGCGACACTGGCCTGTAGTTCGGTGCCTCCTGTCTATCCCTCTTCTTGTATATCGGGACTACAATGGCCATCTTCCAAATTTTTGGCAGTTCCCCTGTTACCAGTGATTCGTTGTACACCATGGAGAGTGGCAGGCACAGAGCTTCTGCTTCTTCCTTTAGAATCCATGATGAGATTCCATCCGGACCTCTAGTCTTTGTCACGTCCAAATCTAGCAGATGCTTCCTCACCTCCCCACTGGTAATCACAAGCTCCTATAGTGGTGTCTGGTTTGATATTCCCTCTCTTATCTCTGGAACTTTTCCTTGCTCTACTGTGAAGACCTGCTGGATTTCTTAATGAGTTCTTCACACAATTCCTTGTCATTTGTAGTGAATTTGTCTACCCCTATCTTCAGTTTCATTAATTGCTCCTTCACTGTTGTTTTTTTCTCTTGATGCGGCTGTGCAGCAATTTAGGTTGAACTCTTTGCCTTGCTCACTATGTCATTTCAATATTGCCTCTCTTCCTCTCTTCTCGCCCTGCGTATTCAATCCTGTCGCTCTGGTATCTTTCTCTGCTCTCTATTGTCCTGTTATTTCCTATAGTTTCTCCACTCCCTTTTACTTAGTCGCTTTGCTAGCTTACAACTCTGATTAAACCATGGGTTTCTTGTCTGCATTCATTTTTT
>WNGS01118798.1:0-10475 GCA_020271785.1 Procambarus virginalis
ATTTTCCATGTGTATATTATTTGGTATCTCTCTCGTCTCCTTTCTAGTGAGTACATTTGGAGAGCTTTGAGACGATCCCAATAATTTAGGTGCTTTATCTCGTCTATGCGTGCCGTATATGTTCTCTGTATTCCCTCTATTTCAGCAATCTCTTGCTCTGAAGGGGGAAGCGAGTACTGAGTAGTACTCAAGACGGGACCACACAAGTGATTTGAAGAGTACAACCATTGTGATGGGATCTCTGGACTGAAGGTTCTCGTAATCCATCCTATCATCTTTCTGGCTGACGCAATATTTGCTTGGTTATGCTCCCTAAACGTTAGGTCGTCGGACATCATTATTCCCAAATCCTTGACATGCTGTTTACCTACTATGGGCAGATTCGATTGTGTTTTGTACCCTGTATTATGTTTCGGGTCTTCATTTTTGCCGTATCTGAGTACCTGGAATTTATCACCGCTAAACATCATGTTATTTTCTTCTGCCCAATCGAAAACTTTTTTAATGTCTGTTTGTAGTTTTTCAATGTCTTCAGCAGAGGTAATTTTCGTGCTGATTTTTGTATCATCTGCAAAGGATGACACGAAGCTGTGACTTGTATTTTTGTCTATATCAGATAGGAGAATAAGGAACAGCAGTGGTGCAAGGACTATACCTTGAGGTACAGAGCTTTTAACTGCGCTCTGACTAGACTTTACTTGATTGACTGTTACTCTTTGTGTTCTGTTCGACAGGAAATTGAGTATCCAGCGTCCTACTTTATCAGTTATTCCCACTGACTTCATTTTGTGTGCAATCACTCCATAGTCACATTTGTCGAATGCCTTTTCAAAGTCTGTGTATATAACATCTGCATTCTGTTTTTCTTCTAAAGCCTCAGTGATTTTGTCATAATGGTCAAGCAGCTGTGAGAGGCATGATCTTCCTGCTTTAAATTCATGTTGGCCTTGATTGTGGAGGTCATTGGTTTCCATGAATCTAGTGACCTGACTCCTGATCACTCTCTCAAATACTTTTATTATGTGGGACGTTGGTGTAACTGGCCTATAATTCTTTGCCAATGTTTTGCTACCTCCCTTGTGTAGAGGGGCTATGTCCGCAGCTTTCAGCGCACCTGGTATTTGTGAGGACTACAGAGAGGACTACACCATACCCCACGACTATAGTGAGGACTACACCATACCCCACGACTATAATGAGGACTACACCATACCCCACGACTATAATGAGGACTACACCATACCCCACGACCATAGTGAGGACTACACCATACCCCACGACCATAGTGAGGACTGCACTGTAACCTTTACCTGCACTAAAGAGGAGATGACCACTGGCCCGGAGTACCTCACTCCCACGCTTGTGGACCTCTGTACCTACGACAATCCAGATTAAGAGAGATATTTACTTGAAAGCATTATCAATACATATTACCAGGTTGTTGTCTAGGACAATGACCAGCGAACCTCGGCAGCAGCAAACTTTTAACGGCAGCAATATGTATCAAAAAGAATCAGAAGCAGGTCATAATGACAGCAATAATACAAATAGAGAGAGAAGAAGTGTTGGAAGTATTAGCAGAAGTTGTAATTTTAGAACTAGAGTGTGATGGGGTGGAGAGTGGAATTACAGGCTAACTTACCACTAAAGACATACCAGCGAGAATTAGTAGCAGGAGTAAGAGTACTAGGAAGGAGGGAGAGAGGTGGTACAGGTACAGGAGCAGGAGTACTAGGGAGAAGGGAGGGGTGGAACATGAGCAGGAGTACTAGGCAGGAGGGTGGGGTGGTACAGGAGCAGGAGTACTAGGCAGGAGGGTGGGGTGGTACAGGAGCAGGAGTACTAGGCAGGAGGGAGGGGTGGTACAGGAGCAGGAGTACTAGGCAGGAGGGAGGGGTGGTACAGGAGCAGGAGTACTAGGCAGGAGGGAGGGGTGGTACAGGAGGAGGAGTACTAGGCAGGAGGGAGGGGTGGTACAGGAGCAGGAGTACTAGGCAGGAGGGAGGGGTGGTACAGGAGCAGGAGTACTAGGCAGGAGGGTGGGGTGGTACAGGAGGAGGAGTACTAGGCAGGAGGGAGGGGTGGTACAGGAGCAGGAGTACTAGGCAGGAGGGTGGGGTGGAACAGGAGCAGGAGTACTAGGCAGGAGGGAGGGGTGGTACTGGAGCAGGAGTACTAGGCAGGAGGGAGGGGTGGAACAGGAACAGGAGTACTAGGCAGGAGGGAGGGGTGGTACAGGAGCAGGAGTACTAGGCAGGAGGGTGGGGTGGAACAGGAGCAGGAGTACTAGGCAGGAGGGAGGGGTGGTACAGGAGGGCACCTTTAGTACGCCCCTCTGCCACCCGGATCGTTCAGCCTAGCCCCAACCTCTACAACCAGGTTTATGGCAGCTTGCTCACAACAGTTCTATTTCAACATAACCTTTTTTCTCTTCATCCCAGCCACTCCTTGTGTGTCACTCTATTGTTGCTTGTGTCCTCTGGATGTTGAGTGTTGCTTGTCATACATGCTGGATGTTGAGTGGTTGCTTGTCATACATGCTGGATGTTGAGTGGTTGCTTGTCATACATGCTGGATGTTGAGTGTTGCTTGTCATACATGCTGGATGTTGAGTGTTGCTTGTCATACATGCTGGATGTTGAGTGGTTGCTTGTCATACATGCTGGATGTTGAGTGGTTGCTTGTCATACATGCTGGATGTTGAGTGGTTGCTTGTCATACATGCTGGATGTTGAGTGGTTGCTTGTCATACATGCTGGATGTTGAGTGTTGCTTGTCATACATGCTGGATGTTGAGTGTTGCTTGTCATACATGCTGGATGTTGAGTGGTTGCTTGTCATACATGCTGGATGTTGAGTGTTGCTTGTCATACATGCTGGATGTTGAGTGTTGCTTGTCATACATGCTGGATGTTGAGAGGTTGCTTGTCATACATGCTGGATGTTGAGTGGTTGCTTGTCATACATGCTGGATGTTGAGTGGTTGCTTGTCATACATGCTGGATGTTGAGTGGTTGCTTGTCATACATGCTGGATGTTGAGTGTTGCTTGTCATACATGCTGGATGTTGAGTGTTTGTTTGTCATACATGCTGGATGTTGAGTGATTGTTTGTCATACATGCTGGACGTTGAGTGGTTGTTTGTCATACATGCTGGATGTTGAGTGTTGCTTGTCATACATGCTGGATGTTGAGTGGTTGCTTGTCATACATGCTGGATGTTGAGTGGTTGCTTGTCATACATGCTGGATGTTGAGTGTTGCTTGTCATACATGCTGGATGATGAGTGGTTGGTAGTCATACATGCTGGACGTTGAGTGGTTGTTTGTCATACATGCTGGATGTTGAGTGGTTGTTTGTCATACATGCTGGATGTTGAGTGGTTGTTTGTCATACATGCTGGATGTTGAGTGGTTGTTTGTCATACATGCTGGATGTTGAGTGATTGTTTGTCATACATGCTGGATGTTGAGTGGTGTTTGTCATACATGCTGGATGTTGAGTGGTTGTTTGTCATACATGCTGGATGTTGAGTGGTTGCTTGTCATACATGCTGGATGTTGAGTGGTTGCTTGTCATACATGCTGGATGTTGAGTGTTGCTTGTCATACATGCTGGATGTTGAGTGGTTGCTTGTCATACATGCTGGACGTTGAGTGGTTGTTTGTCATACATGCTGGACGTTGAGTGGTTGCTTGTCATACATGCTGGACGTTGAGTGGGTTTGTCATACATGCTGGACGTGAGTGGTTGTTTGTCATACATGCTGGACGTTGAGTGGTTGTTTGTCATACATGCTGGATGTTGAGTGTTGCTTGTCATACATGCTGGACGTTGAGTGGTTGCTTGTCATACATGCTGGATGTTGAGTGTTGCTTGTCATACATGCTGGATGTTGAGTGTTGCTTGTCATACATGCTGGATGTTGAGGTTGCTTGTCATACATGCTGGACGTTGAGTGTTGCTTGTCATACATGCTGGACGTTGAGTGTTGTTTGTCATACATGCTGGATGTTGAGTGTGCTTGCCATACATGCTGGATGTTGAGTGTTGTTTGTCATACATGCTGGACGTTGAGTGGTTGTTTGTCATACATGCTGGATGTTGAGTGGTTGTTTGTCATACATGCTGGACGTTGAGTGGTTGCTTGTCATACATGCTGGATGTTGAGTGTTGCTTGTCATACATGCTGGACGTTGAGTGGATTGTTTGTCATACATGCTGGATGTTGCGTGTTGTTGTCATACATGCTGGATTTTGAGTTGTTTGTCATACATGCTGGACGTTGAGTGGTTGTTTGTCATACATGCTGGACGTTGAGTGTTGCTTGTCATACATGCTGGACGTTGAGTGTTGCTTGTCATACATGCTGGACGTTGAGTGTTGCTTGTCATACATGCTGGACGTTGAGGTTGTTTGTCATACATGCTGGACGTTGAGTGTTGTTGTCATACGTGCTGGATGTTGAGTGTTGCTTGTCATACATGCTGGATATTGAGTGGTGTCATATATGCTGGATGCTGACTGGTTAATTAACTCACCTAAAAGATGCTGAGAGAAGCGTCCACGCCTGTGTCCTGCGACATAACTGACCCTCGAACATAATACAGGTGAAGTGGTTATTCACCTCTATAAGACGTTTTCAATCTCACAAGGAAATTAAGTTTACTGAAAGAGAGAAACATCGCCGTCGTCCCAAGTTTATTTATCCAGAACATTAACTTGGGAATAAATTGAATGTGTAGTACAGAGGTACACACACTTGTTTAGCTTGTCAGCCTTTCCTTGATTCCAAAGTCACAATTAAACCTTACTTCCTACGTTAGTTTGGTTTTCAATTTACCTGACTAGAGGGGCATACCTAAACAACACCGCAATGAATGGCCTCCCAGAGAAAGTATATATAGTCCCCGCTGGATACCAGTTAGGTATCACTGGGATCCTTTCTCATGATGAGCACTGATAGTGCGGTTGATTGGACTACGGGTTTCCGCACTTGTGGTCCTGGGTCGAGGCTCTGATGGTCCATGTGAATGAAAAACTCATTGTGGTTTCTGTGGCTGGTCTGGGCTGAACAGCTACAAACAAATTACAATACATAAACACGTTGAAAGAACGCCCTAAATGTCCACGATAAAGTGATATTACAAATCACATCAGGCATTCAGCCAATTTTTACGACCCAATTATTTCCTCCCCGATTTATTATACACGAGTAAAGTATTCCACGGGTGCCAAGGCTTCCAGAGATACAAGCTGGCCTGGCAACCTGCCAGTGAACATTATTCCGCCATCAAGTTCTGTAGCGTAGACAAGTGACAGCCGCAGCCTGCCACTCCCACCTGCTCTCACTACAGTGTGTTACTACAAATGAAGAGAGTAGTTCATACCTGTGTGACCCGAGTTCAGCACGCTAGTGATAACTAGTTATCACTGCTCCACCTGCGAGTGTACTAATCAGTGTACTGCGGCCACCATTCACAACGCCTAATCATGGAAGGGCGGCTACGGAACAGCCAATGACAACACAGAGCCGCTCGTCACACATGATCCCCAAATCATTCAGCTCATTCCGAAAACATCGGCAATAAGGTCGTTAATCACTCAGCCTCCCTCCCCACTCTTGTTTAAAAATAAAAACACTTTGCAGTGTTTTCTCACTTCCCGCGCTCGAAGTTCACGTCACTATAAGTGTCACCAACCATACACATGAGACCACTACGGGCTCACCATAGCCCGTGCTACTTGGAACTTTTGGCTCCAGGTAGCGAATCTTAAACAACAACAAAAACCATACACATCATTTCCACCAGCACCAAAATATATAACCTAAACTACTTTAGACCTAATTATATACATAAGCATGATATATCATCATACAAATATTGATTTGAGAAGATACTGCTTTTGATTAATGCGTGAGAGGTCAAAACTGGCGCGGGCTACCTTATATCTCGTGCATTGATGACCACCCTTACTGATCAATACTGTGGGTGTGACCACCCTTACTGATCAATACTGTGGGTGACCACCCTTACTGATCAATACTGTGTGTGACCACCCTTACTGATCAATACTGTGTGTGACCACCCTTACTGATCAATACTGTGGGTGACCACCCTTACTGATCAATACTGCGGTGACCACCCTTACTGATCAATACTGTGGGTGACCACCCTTACTGATCAATACTGTGGGTGACCACCCTTACTGATCAATACTGTGGGTGACCACCCTTACTGATCAATACTGCGGGTGACCACCCTTACTGATCAATACTGCGGATGACCACCCTTACTGATCAATACTGCGGGTGACCACCCTTACTGATCAATACTGCGGGTGACCACCCTTACTGATCAATACTGCGGGTGACCACCCTTACTGATCAATACTGTGGGTGACCACCCTTACTGATCAATACTGCGGGTGACCACCCTTACTGATCAATACTGCGGTGACCACCCTTACTGATCAATACTGTGGGTGAGCCACCTTACTGAAATACTGTGGGTGACCATCCTTATGATCAATACTGTGGGCCACCTTACTGATCAATACTGTGTGTGACCACCCTTACTGATCAATACTGCGGGTGACCACTCTTATGATCAATACGTGGTGACCCCTTACTGATCAATACTGTGTGTGACCACCCTTACTGATCAATACTGCGGGTGACCACCCTTATGTCAATACTGCGGGTGACCACCGTACGATCAATACTGCGGGTGACCACCCTTACTGATCAATGCGTGGGACCACCTTACTGACCAATACTGTGGGTGACCTTACTGTCAATACTGCGGGTGACCACCCTGATGATCAATACTGCGGGTGACCACCCTTACTGTCAATACTGCGGGTAGGTACTCATACTGACAATGATGTGGTCGGCTACCTCATGGTCAATACTTTGGTTGCTCCGTCTATGACGAATACACCCGTGTGGTGTCCGTGATGTACCGTGCGTGTTGGTGTCCGTGATGTACCGTGCGTGTTGGTGTCCGTGATGTACCGTGCGTGTTGGTGTCCGTGATGTACCGTGCGTGTGGTGTCCGTGATGTACGTGCGTGTTGGTGTCCGTGATGTACCGTGCGTGTTGGTGTCCGTGATGTACCTGCGTGTTGGTGTCCGTGATGTACGTGCGTGTTGGTGTCCGTGATGTACCGTGCGTGTTGGTATCCGTGATGTACCGTGCGTGTTGGTGTCCGTGATGTACGTGCGTGTTGGTGTCCGTGATGTACCGTGCGTGTTGGTGTCCGTGATGCCGTGCGTGTTGGTGTCCGTGATGTACCGTGCGTGTTGGTGTCCGTGATGTACCGTGCGTGTTGGTGTCCGTGATGTACCGTGCGTGTGGTGTCCGTGATGTACCGTGCGTGTGGTGTCCGTGATGTACCGTGCGTGTTGGTGTCCGTGATGTACCGTGCGTGTTGGTGTCCGTGATGTACCGTGGTGTGCGTGGTGGTGTCCGTGATGTACCGTGCGTGTTGGTGTCCGTGATGTACCGTGCGTGTTGGTGTCCGTGATGTACCGTGCGTGTTGGTGTCCGTGATGTACCGTGCGTGTAGGTGTCCGTGATGTACCGTGCGTGTTGGTGTCCGTGATGCCGTGCGTGTTGGTGTCCGTGATGTACCGTGCGTGTTGGTGTCCGTGATGTACCGTGCGTGTAGGTGTCCGTGATGTACCGTGCGTGTAGGTGTCCGTGATGTACCGTGCGTGTTGGTGTCCGTGATGTACCGTGCGTGTTGGTGTCCGTGATGTATGTACGTGCGTTGGTGTCCGTGATGTACCGTGCGTGTTGGTGTCCGTGATGTACCGTGCGTGTTGGTGTCCGTGATGTACCGTGCGTGTTGGTGTCCGTGATGTACCGTGCGTGTTGGTGTCCGTGATGTACCGTGCGTGTTGGTGTCCGTGATGTACCGTGCGTGTTGGTGTCCGTGATGTACCGTGCGTGTAGGTGTCCGTGATGTACCGTGCGTGTAGGTGTCCGTGATGTACCGTGCGTGTTGGTGTCCGTGATGTACCGTGCGTGTTGGTGTCCGTGATGTACTGTGCGTGTTGGTGTCCGTGATGTACCGTGCGTGTGGTATCCGTGATGTACCGTGCGTGTTGGTGTACGTGATGTACGTGCGTGTTGGTGTCCGTGATGTACCGTGCGTGTTGGTGTCCGTGATGTACCGTGCGTGTTGGTGTCCGTGATGTACCGTGCGTGTTGGTGTCCGTGATGTACCGTGCGTGTTGGTGTCCGTGATGTACCGTGCGTGTTGGTATCCGTGATGTACCGTGCGTGTTGGTGTCCGTGCGTGTTGGTGTCCGTGATGTACCGTGCGTGTTGGTGTCCGTGATGTACCGTGCGTGTAGGTGTCCGTGATGTACCGTGCGTGTGGTGTCCGTGATGTACCGTGCGTGTTGGTGTCCGTGATGTACCGTGCGTGTAGGTGTCCGTGATGTACGTGCGTGTTGGTGTCCGTGATGTACCGTGCGTGTTGGTGTCCGTGATGTACCGTGCGTGTAGGTGTCCGTGATGTACCGTGCGTGTAGGTGTCCGTGATGTACCGTGCGTGTTGGTGTCCGTGATGTACCGTGCGTGTTGGTGTCCGTGATGTACTGTGCGTGTTGGTGTCCGTGATGTACCGTGCGTGTTGGTATCCGTGATGTACCGTGCGTGTTGGTGTACGTGATGTACCGTGCGTGTTGGTGTCCGTGATGTACCGTGCGTGTTGGTGTCCGTGATGTACCGTGCGTGTTGGTGTCCGTGATGTACCGTGCGTGTTGGTGTCCGTGATGTACCGTGCGTGTTGGTGTCCGTGATGTACCGTGCGTGTTGGTATCCGTGATGTACCGTGCGTGTAGGTGTCCGTGCGTGTTGGTGTCCGTGATGTACCGTGCGTGTTGGTGTCCGTGATGTACCGTGCGTGTTGGTGTCCGTGATGTACTGTGCGTGGTGGGTCCGTGATGTACCGTGCGTGTTGGTGTCCGTGATGTACCGTGCGTGTTGGTGTCCGTGATGTACCGTGCGTGTTGGTGTCCGTGATGTACCGTGCGTGTTGGTGTCCGTGATGTACCGTGCGTGTTGGTGTCCGTGATGTACCGTGCGTGTTGGTATCCGTGATGTACCGTGCGTGTTGGTGTCCGTGATGTACCGTGCGTGTTGGTGTCCGTGATGTACCGTGCGTGTTGGTGTCCGTGATGTACCGTGCGTGTTGGTGTCCGTGATGTACCGTGCGTGTTTGTGTCCGTGATGTACCGTGCGTGTTAATGTCCGTGATGTACTGTGCGTGTTGGTGTCCGTGATGTACCGTGCGTGTTGGTATCCGTGATGTACCGAGCGTGTAGGTGTCCGTGATGTACCGTGCGTGTTGGTGTCCGTGATGTACCGTGCGTGTAGGTGTCCGTGATGTACCGTACGTGTAGGCATCCGTGATGTACCGTGCGTGTAGGTGCCGTGCGTGTTGGTGTCCGTGATGTACCGTGCGTGTAGGTGTCCGTGATTTACCGTGCGTGTTGGTGTCCGTGATGTACCGTGCGTGTTGGTGTCCGTGATGTACCGTGCGTGTTGGTGTCCGTGATGTACCGTGCGTGTTGGTGTCGTGATGTACCGTGCGTGTTGGTGTCCGTGATGTACCGTGCGTGTTGGTGTCCGTGATGTACCGTGCGTGTTGGTATCCGTGATGTACCGTGCGTGTAGGTGTCCGTGCGTGTTGGTGTCCGTGATGTACCGTGCGTTGTGGTGTCCGTGATGTACCGTGCGTGTAGGTGTCCGTGATGTACCGTGCGTGTTGGTGTCCGTGATGTACCGTGCGTGTTGGTGTCCGTGATGTACCGTGCGTGTTGGTGTCCGTGATGTACCGTGCGTGTTGGTGTCCGTGATGTACCGTGCGTGTTGGTGTCCGTGATGTACCGTGCGTGTAGGTGTCCGTGATGTACCGTGCGTGTAGGTGTCCGTGATGTACCGTGCGTGTTGGTGTCCGTGATGTACCGTGCGTGTTGGTGTCCGTGATGTACTGTGCGTGTTGGTGTCCGTGATGTACCGTGCGTGTTGGTATCCGTGATGTACCGTGCGTGTTGGTGTACGTGATGTACGTGCGTGTTGGTGTCCGTGATGTACCGTGCGTGTTGGTGTCCGTGATGTACCGTGCGTGTTGGTGTCCGTGATGTACCGTGCGTGTTGGTGTCCGTGATGTACCGTGCGTGTTGGTGTCCGTGATGTACCGTGCGTGTGGTGCCGTGATTACCGTGCGTGTAGGTGTCCGTGCGTGTTGGTGTCCGTGATGTACCGTGCGTGTTGTGTCCGTGATGTACCGTGCGTGTTGGTGTCGTGATGTACTGTGCGTGTTGGTGTCCGTGATGTACCGTGCGTGTTGTTGTCCGTGATGTACCGTGCGTGTTGGTGTCCGTGATGTACCGTGAGTGTGGTGTCGTGATGTACCGTGCGTGTTGGTGTCCGTGATGTACCGTGCGTGTTGGTGTCC
>WNGS01118816.1:6739-21803 GCA_020271785.1 Procambarus virginalis
GTCTGAAATGTTCTGAGAGAGATTGATGATGTTTGGTGCAGAAAGAACAGAGCTGTCAACAAAACAAGAGCAGTTTTGTTTTTTAGTGCCAGTGAGTACAGGAGTCAGAGAAGCTTGGGCGAGTTTATTAAAGCAGGTTCCATAAAACAGGCCCAAAGGTGGTCTTCAGAAGCAATGAGGAATTTTATGCTATTGGTGTTGGCATGTTTGACATGATTAGTGGCAGGTGTGCCAGTAACATTAAAGAAGTAGTGATGCATTCAATAGTGTTTATGGGTGAAGTACCAATGTAATTCGTCCGCAGACAGTGAGCATTGTGACTCACTATCTTCACACAGTCCCGTGTTTGTGCCAATCACTCTGCGAATCCATACAGCTCAGTGAGGGTCAGTGTGTAGCCAGGTCTAGGACCTGGCCTAAGGTCTCACCACGAACAAACCCCGGTCCAAGAAGGTTGCAACCCCCGGTTATGGTGGGCTCGCACAATCACAAGATTCCACAACTGGCTCGGCAGTGTCAGAAACGGAAGAATTTGTGGGAGAGGAGAAAAAAATGCACCTATGTCATGACGCAGCTGCATAACGTAAACTGCCGACTTCTAACACCGGCGGCCTGTTCTGGCTCGAAGTGGGGCTGTTCACCTAAATGCAGTCCGACCTGGACACAAGCACATTGGACAATGTGCTTGACAATGGAGCAGACATTGTCCAGGCACATTGGACAATGTCTGCTCCAATACACTCGCTGGCTGGAATGGTCTTGCTTGCACGGAAGCGCTCGTCGAGGCTGGGTATATACACAGCTGCTGTAGAACAGCGAGATGTGGCTGGCTTGCTATTTGCCTGGTGAGCTCAGGATCGATCCATCAACTCAATCCAAGGAATCAGGAACGTTGATGGAGCCGGCGGCGTAGCGCTCCAGCAGTGGGCCGCCTAATCACCACTGCAAGCCAGACGAGTGCTTCCAGTCTTCTCTTGCCACGTTGCTGACGAAAGAATTTACTGTTGTTGTTGTTGTTGTTAAAGATTTAGCTACTCAGGACGAAGTGTCCATGTAGCACGAGCTATGGTGAGCCCGTAATTGAGTTTGGTTATACATGATAACCTTTTTCCTGTGATATTTGGGTCTAAGTTTAAAATGGAGGAGGGGATTTCTCTTTTTTCCTGTTTATTTATCGCTTCTGTTTTAGTGCACTGGTTTTAATCCTGTTTTATTAACATTATCTTGGTGGTGGATGTAGATGCAGAATGCTCACTAATGAGTCCCATTCCTCAACGGCTTTTCTAATCATTGTAGTCGCGGTGGAATGTGCATCTAATGCAGCTGCTGTCGTTGGATTAATGTTGAGTTTGATGCGCAGGGGTTCAGTAGCTTCACATTCCAGTAAGTAGTGCAACAGTGGCGCCTCTGCTTCAGTTTCACATATGTGACACTCTTTAACTATTGGGTTCATTACCTCCCAGCAGCACTTGTAACCAAGCCTGAGTCTGTGTATGGCTACTGCAATGTCTCTGGATATCTTTTTGCCAGGCTTGAAAGAGGAGTAACCAGTGGCTTGTTCGTACCATATCGCAGTGGATCTTCCTTCCGCTACTTTGGCTCTGTGGCGACCTTTGATAGTTGAGAATATTTTCTTCTTGATTTGCTCCTTTATCTGTGAGAAACTTGGAGGTATTTGAACCTGTACAACAGGTAGAGCAGTGGCAGTTTTTGCTAGTGAGTCTGCCTTTTCATTACCATCTATGCCAATGTGACTTGGTATCCAATTTAGGGTGATTGACAACCCTCGATTATGGGCTTCTTTTCCTATATGTTGAATTTCTGTGAGGAGTTGTATATTATCTCTGTGCTGACTGGATAACAATGCCTGGAGCGAAGATTTAGAGTCGGTATGAATGATGACATCATGTAAATTATTCTCAATTGCATATTTTATTGCCTCCTTCAGGGCATATAATTCTGTTTGCAATGTTGAGCACCCACTATTCATGCTCCAGTAAGCCTCATGGTTGGTAGTGTAAACTGCTGCCCCAGCAGAACCTTTTTCTTGATCAACTGATCCGTCTGTGAAGATGTGAGTCGTTGTGGGTCTAGAGATAGTTTCCATTTGTTGTTCTATTACTTCCTTGAGCCTCTGCGGGTCACATGCTGATTTTTTAACTGGTAATCTTTCAATGATTATCTTTATATTCGATTCTTCCCATGGAGGAGGCTGTCGAAAGTGTTGATATGGTCTATCTTCCCCTTTGTTTTTAATGGTCCATTTCAGGTCCATTTTCTCTAAAATCTTGACCACATTATCCATCCATGAGCTTGTTCTATACTGTAGGTTTTTCTGAAATGATCTCTGTATGCTGTCTTTGATTGACAGCCTGGCGGTTGTTCCAGTAAGTTTTCCTATTATGGTGGCTATCCTTTGTTTCATCCTGTTTTCTAATGCTGGTAATTTTGTTTCCATTCTAAGGTTCTCTCTACGCGTCCATATAGGTGCTCCCAGCATTGTTCTCAGAGCATCATTTTGAGACACTTCCAGTTTCTCCCATTGGTTATCACTGAGGGATGTAAGAGCAGGAGCAGCATAGTCGATGAGTGACCTAACTGCTTGAACGTAGTACATTTTGAGTACTGGTAGAGATGCACCCTCTCTAAGACTGGTCAGAGAGCGCAAAGCTGAGTTTCTGGCTTTACAGCGTTGCCGAAGATATTCAATTTCTTGAGTGAATTTCAACTGGTTGTCTATTATGACTCCTAGGTATTGAAAAGAGGTAACCCACTCGATTTCTTGTCCTTGTATTGCCAGTCTGATGTCTTGAGTTCTCATTTTAACGGCCATTGCTTTTGTTTTATTGCTGTTTATTTTCACTGCTATGCGTTCCGCTTCCCTGCTGATAATATCTAGGCATTTTTGTGCATGGTTCTTTGCACCTTTGCCTTTGATGATGACCACAAAGTCGTCTGCATAGTTAAGAAGTTTGGCTTTTGGTAGCTTGAGCTTCATGAATTGTTCCATGAGACAGTTGAAGAGGAAGGGGCTTAGTATTCCTCCCTGCGGAGTTCCATTTTCCAGCCTCTTTGAGGTCGATGTTTTTCCTTGGAATTTGACTTTAGCTTCTCGGTTAAGCAGGCTTCCTTTGGCAAAAGCAAGAGCGTGTCCTTTGATTTCCTTATCCACAAGGCAGCACAGTGTAGCTGGAGCACTGGCTAACTCGAAGGCTTTTTCAAGGTCTAGAAAAATAAGGATTCCAGGTTTGTCATTGATTTTATCCAGGAGGGAGGTAAGGCATTCTGTGGTTCCAACACCTTTTCTGTAAGCAAACATATTTTGGTGTAGTGGATTGGCTTTCCATTCAATTCGATTAAGGGCCATTCTTTCTGCAGTTTTGGCCAGACAGCTTGTTAATGAGATGGGTCTTGGATTTCCTGGGTCTTTAGGTTTTGGAATGGGAACTATAATTGCACTGTTCCAAGAGAGTGGTCGGGTTCTTGTCACCCATACTCTGTTGATGAGATTCAAGAAGGCTTCTTCACCCTTTTCTCCTAGCTTGGCTAGCATGTTGTAAGTGATTTTGTCCTCGCCTGGAGCTGTATTTTTAGTTTTCTTTGTAGCACTTCTGAGTTCTTTCAGATTGAAAGGTTGGTCTAGTTCGTCAGGTAAGGCTAAAGCATCATCTATTTTTTTCCATCTTGCTGCTTGAAGTCTTTGTTGGTGAGTCAGAGTTGCTTGAGGAAGTTGAGTGGAACTGGCTCTTGAAGCAAATAGATTTGCTAGCCTTTCTGCTTCTTGCTCTGGATGAACATGGTGCGGCGGAGCAGGAGGCGATTTTCCTTTGGCCTTGTTGATCTGCCTCCAGATGTCGCCCAAGGACGTATGCTGATTTAGCTTGGCACACCACTCGAGCCATTTTTCTTCTCTGATTTTTGCTGTTTCTTCGTGCACATGATCTCGGACAGCTCTAAGAAGTCCTAGATTAGCTTCGGTTCTATCTCTTCTGAAATTCTTTCGTGCACGATTTAGTCTGTTATGTAGCTCTTTGATCCTATCACAGTAATACCAATGGTCCTTGTGTTGTTGGGTAATTGTTTTCCTCTTGGGGATGGCGTGATTTGCTGCTCTATGTATTGCATTTACTAAATCTTTTTCCATTTCTTCGGTGTTGTCAGGAGGAGTGTAGTTTTGGTGCCAAGTTTCGAGAGCTTCCTGAAACTTCGTCCAATCTGCCTTGATAAAGTCCCATCCGGGCTCGGGAGCTGGAGGTCTAGGAGGTAGTGCTATATTAATAACTGTTTTTGTAGCAAAGTGGTCACTAGTCAGAACATGATCCACTGACCAATGACACAACTCATAAATACTGGTGGAGACAAACGTGAGATCCAGCTTTCCCCCACCAGTGTGGGTTGGTTCCGTCGAATTAAGCAGACTGATTTCTGGCACTTCATCCAAAAGATGTTCAATATGTCTTCCGTTGGCGTCGGTTCTTGCTGAATCAAGTAGTAATTCACTATGAGCGTTAAAGTCGCCAGAGATGATAGTAGGTGTAGTGACTGCTATTTCAAAGATTGTTGAGAGATCCATGTCATGTTCTCTCTGGCTCTTGTATACATTGAAGATGGACAGCGTTGAGTTCCTCATAGTGAGCTTAACTCCCATAATTTCGACGTTCTCGCCACAGTTGGGCAGGTCTGTGATTGCCGTGGCATTGATATGATTTCTTACTAGAATTGAAATGCCTCTGGTGCCACCTTGTGCCATGGGGCAGTGGAATCCTTGATATCCTGGGATATTGATATATCTGTCAGTCCTGGTGAGTGTTTCTTGAAGTAGAACAATATCAATACTATCCTTGAGAAGCACTGCTCTGAGTGTTTGTGCTTTGCTTTTGAATCCTTGAATATTCCATTGTATAATTTTGAGATTGTCCATTTTTCCGTTATAGTGGAATCATTGAGTCCATGGTTTTTACAGTACTGGTTTTCCCGACTGTTTGTGTCTTCTTGGCTGGAGTGGAGACTTTCTTCTTGGAGGGTGAGGAGACTTCTGGTTGGGGCGAAACGCCCCTGCTACATCCAGCCACTGGGGCACCCGATGATGCAGGGATCCTCATTCCTGCCTGGGAGGTCCCGGAGGCAACGGCAGGCATGTTCGCCCTGCCGCCCTGATCCATTCTGTTGGTGTCTCCCAGTGGAGCAGCACCCCCCTGCCCACTCCAGTTGTTGGAGGCCCGTCCTTGCCCAGACCAAAAGGACCCGGCGTGCCAGACTGTTGCTGATCTTCATTTATTCGGACTTGCCGAGGGGTGTACAACTGGCTTTTTACCGAGGGTCTGGTCGATTGGGGTCTAGAAGTTGTTACTTTGGGTTGCTGGGTTGATCCGAAAGCTAGTATCCTTTTTACCCTTTCTGGACATCGTTTGTTCCAGGCGTGATGTGTATCCCGCAGTTCGGGCATTTTGCTTTCGTTTGTTTGCCTTCTTTGTGCAGATTCTTGCATATGTCGGTATTGTGGAGCTCGCTACAAACAGCACATCGTTCCGGGCCTCTGCAGCCATCTTTGTGGTGGCCGAAGCGCTGACATCCGTAGCAGCGCATGGGTTCTGGGTTGTACAGTCTCAGCCTGAATTGACCATAGATGCCAACACTCAGAGTGTTGATGCGAGGTCCTTTTATTGTTACAAGAACCTGTATTGTTTCAATATTGTTGTGCTTGCATCTTTCCGCCGTTGTGACATTAGGGCATTCTAGGAGTCTGTTTGCATGAACTTCAACCGGGAAATTTTGAACTATCATTTTGGTGATTTTTTCTTCTGGTTTCAGTTCAACTAGGTGTTCTGTGTTCCTGAGGTTTGTGATTATATCCGGATTATCTGTGGATATGTTATATCTACCTCTAATGTCTGGCTTGGCTCTAAGAACAGATCCTGGATTATTCTTTTCCAGTGCGGCAATAAATGCATAAGTGGGACCATCTACTGGTTTTTTGGTTTTGAATATGGTCCTTGGCATTGGTTTTGGTGCTGCTTTTGAGTTCTGGTTGGCTTCTGGTTTGGTTTCTATGGGCGTTTCTTCGGTTCTTCTTCGTTTGTTTGTCTTTCTGTTGCCTACAAGTTGCCACGGTGCTTCGTTTAGGGTTGGGTCGTCTTCAGCAATTTTCCTTGCTCTTGCTACTAGATCAGAAATTCTACTGTTTTAGCTCCTGGTTATATCCTCTTATGGTGAGGTGGTTAGGTGACATATGGATGAATGACATTACAAAGGGTATTAAATTAATGAGTCATTAATGGGGTAATTAATTATGAGTAAGACATGTTGGGAGTTTATGTTATTCTGGTTGCTTCCGTTCCTGTTGTTGGGTCATTCGGTCCAGCTTCTGCTTTGGCCCGGGGTCTTGAAGTCGGTAGAGTGTAACTGTGTATTAGCTGGTTATTGATTGCTGGTCTAGTTTTTTTTTTATATGCAGCGCTTCACTGATCCTGAAGGGCGTGAAGGTGACGACCAACCAAGGACAGGCAATGGAAGTCAGTGAAGCCGGGAGAGTGGAAGAGTACTTGGGTCGACCTGAAGGTGCTAGTTGGCTAACACCAACTAGCCTACTAGCTAGTTGGGCTAGTTGAGCACCGTGGACTTCACTCCTAGAGGTACTAGCCAGTGGGGCTAGGTGAGCATTGTAGACTTCACTCTTGGAAGGTGCTAGTCAGTCGGGCTAGGTGAGCCCTGTGGACTTTGCTGGTTGAGCGTACTAGCGAGTGCATTAAGGAGAGGGAGCGTTTGACGACGTCTACATAACTTCAGCTAGCGTAAGGGGCTAGTAGCGCGTTGAAAACCTCGTCAGAAGCCTATAGTGTCCGTCATCTGTGAAGCTAGCTAGCTAGCCAGAGCTAGTGATGCCGCTGTGGATGACCTCACATAGACTTGTAAACATTATTGGTGATAAGTAATAATAATGGGTAATTTTTAGTATTATTTTTATTTAACTTAAACATTACACTATATTTCCACCAAGGTTAGGGTCCTCTGAACTTGAGTACGATCATAGTTTAAAAAGAATCCGGTTATGAAGGGTTCGTAACACCTATATACTGAGTTCGTTGGGGCTGACAATCCCCAAGTGCGAACGTGAAAGCGTAAACAACCTTGGTCTCTTTCAAGGAGTTTTTCTTGGTGTCGGGAGAATTCTTCATTAGCAGGTTGGTGGTTTTCCTTCTCTTATAATATATTGTAAGTTTTATCTTTTGGTTGACGTCTGTTGGGGTAACGTTTCTCTCAATGATCACTTTTAGGGCTCTTTCCTCTGCTTTGTAGGCCATGGGGAAGAAGTTTCTCTAGAACAATTTTATTGGAAGTACAGGTATTATAGTATTAGTTGTTCCATCACCTGTTGCACACCTCGCCACCTTCCGTTTTATAATGTCTTCGACATTATAAACATTGCTGGAATCAACCTCTCTGAGGACACCTTCGACAACCATATGAATGTGAAGGTGTCAGACCACGAATAGTGATGGAAACAGGAATTTCCTTAAGCACTTTTGTATTTAATAATACATCTTCAGAAGGGTGAATTTACAAGTCAGTAGTTTGGACTTTGGAGTGGGTGAATTTACAAGTCAGATTGATTGATTGATAAAGATTACATAAGAACATAAGAACAAAGGCAACTGCAGAAGGCCTATTGGGCCATACGAGGCAGCTCCTATTTATAACCACCCAATCCCGCTCATATACATGTCCAACCCAAGCTTGAAACAATCGAGGGACCCCACCTCCACAATGTTACGCGGCAATTGGTTCCACAAATCAACAACCCTGTTACTGAACCAGTATTTACCCAAGTCTTTCCTAAATCTAAACTTATCTAATTTATACCCATTGTTTCGTGTTCTGTCTTGTGTTGATACTTTTAATACCATATTAATATCCCCTTTGTTATTTCCATTCATCCACTTGTAAACCTAAATCATGTCACCCCTAACTCTTCGCCTTTCCAGGGAATGCAACTTAAGCTTAGTTAATCTTTCTTCTTATGAAAGATTTCTTATTTGGGGAATTAACTTAGTCATCTTACGCTGGACACGTTCAAGTGAATTTATATCCATTCTATAATATGGCGACCAAAACTGAACTGCATAATCTAAATGGGGCCTAACTAGAGCAAGATATAGGTTGAGAACCACACCAGGTGTCTTGTTATTAACGCTGCGATTAATAAATCCGAGTGTCCGATTTGCCTTATTACGAACATTCATGCATTGATCCTTTTGTTTTAATTTCTTACTAATCATAACTCCCATACCCCTTTCGCAATCCGACTTCGCAATCCCAACACCATCTAGCTCGTATCTTGTAACTCTATCATCGTTACGTAGCCTCAGAACTTTACATTTATCAGCATTAAACTGCATCTGCCAATCCTTTGATCATTTCAAAACCCTCTCTAGATCAACTTGAAGTGATAGTGAGTCCTCCTCCGAATGAATTTCCCTACCGATTTTCGTATCATTGGCAAATTTGCAAATGTTGCTACTCAAACCTGAATCTAAATCATTTATATATATTATAAACAACAGAGGTCCCAAGACAGAGCCTTGAGGCACTCCACTTACAACATTTTCCCACTCTGACTTGACTCCATTTATACTAACTCTCTGTTTCCTTTGGTATAGCCATGCCCTAATCCAGCTTAATATAGCACCCCCAATACCATGAGCCTCTATCTTTTTAATCAGTCTTTCTTATGGCACTGTATCAAAAGCTTTGCTAAAGTCAAGGTACACAACATCACAATCCTTACCACTATCAACTGCCTCAACTATGCTAGAATAAAAAGATAACAAATTTGTTAAACATGAACTGCCATTTATAAAACCATGTTGTGACTCAATTATTAATTTATGTTTTTTATGAACAATTGGAAGACTTCAGGCTGAAAGCACAAGGTGCATAAGGAGTCAGCAACCCGTTGAGTCGCTTAGCCAGTCTGTATGTGGGGTGTGGGTGTCTGGCTGATGATTGGCCGAAGTGGGTTTCCAGGCTTGTGGGTCTTGACATTTCCATAGGCATACCCAGGTTTGTATTCCCCAACAACTTTTGGCAGGTAGAGTCCGGATTTCTTGGCGTTCACAGTTTCAGTCAATCTGTTTACTTTCGTTTTCAATTCGGCTGTAGGAATTCGTTACCCTTTGGAATTTAGTTTGGTCAGAGAGTATGAGGTTCATTTTTGCCAGATATTCGTCTTTCTTAAGAATAATGTATATTGGCGACTTGTAACCTCTCCTGATGACTATCACCTTGTTCTCGCGAAGGCTTTGAGTTCGGGGGACAGTATGGTGCTTCTGTAGGTACCTAGAATCTTTCCTCCTTCTGCAATAAGTTCTGCTTGCAAGGTGTCTTTAGTGGTAACCTTCTTTTGCTTCTCGAGGTCGAATATGTCGTCCAATGGGATCTCCAACTCCACTTTCCGGGCAATCTCACGTGGTCTGGACATAACGTGACAGTTTATTTGCAGATTTAAAAGAGTGATTTGGTCCTCAGAGAGGTTGGTTCCAGCAAGGTTTAAGACGTCATCTTGTATCTGTGGCCCCATGTAGTGGAAACCGGGCTAGAACGTGTCCGTTTTGCTTTTCCTGAGGGACACGAATTGGCCCCATGTATTTTCGTTGCCCCGGTGGAGTAGTGGACCGTTTTTCCTAAGGGACACGATCTGGCCCCCATATGTTACCCCAGTAAGTGATTGCTCGTCTCCAGGTCTTAGCATTTCGCTCAAGGGGATTAAAATGCCGGCTCCTGGCGTACCCAAATTCTGTTACCCCAGTGACCCTTGCACAGACATCGATAATGGTCAATGACGTCACCAGGTAGCTGCTCAGTAACCTTGCACAGGTACGTTCTAGGGGATTAAAAGGTCGTGACTTGGCGTACCAGTTTTTAGTTATTTCTGCTATGATAGCCTTATAGTTCATGACTCCATTCAGTCACGCCTCTATCATATCACCCCTACTTCTTCTTCTCATGTCTAGAGAATGTAATTTAAGCTTTGTCAATCTTTCTTCGAAGATTGCTTATGTATGGGTAAATAGGGTAAATAAAAATGAAAACCCACCATCATCCATTTGCATGAAAACAGTCCCAAGCCAGGCGTGGTGACTTTAATGCGATTTCAGTAGTAATCCAATATTGCTGCATAAACGCATAAATGTATTTGCATGTGCATGAATATATATATGCACATCTCACATTCACTCAAAAACATGCCTCCCACACCTTACTGTAGCATATAACAAATCAAAAATACTCATTCAGTAAAAGCAAGCCTCTCATGTTTTGAAATAAGGCCTTCTGCAGTTTCCTTCTTTCTAACGTCATCATCCCTAATGCGGTGCGAGGTGCCAATAAACTCATATACCTTGTATCTGGCCTCCTGCTCCCTACACCTATCTTCATTACATTACATTTGCGCGTGTGTGTACTCACCTATTTGTACTTACCTATTTGTGCTTGCGGGGGTTGAGCTTTGGCTCTTTGGTCCCGCCTCTCAACTGTCAATCAACTGGTGTACAGATTCCCGAGCCTACTGGGCTCTATCATATCTACCCTTGAAACTGTGTATGGAGTCAGCCTCCACCACATCACTGCCTGAAGCATTACATCCGTTAACTACTCTGACACTGAAAAAGTTCCTTCTAACGTCTCTGTGGCTCATGTGGGTACTCAGTTTCCACCTGTGTCCCCTTGTTCGAGTCCCCCCAGTGTTGAATAGTTTGTCCTTGTCTACCCGGTCGATTCCTCTGAGGATTTTGTAGGTTGTGATCATATCTCCCCTTACTCTTCTGTCTTCCAGTGTCGTAAGGTGCATTTCCCGCAGCCTTTCCTCGTAACTCATGCCTCTTAGTTCTGGGACTAGTCTAGTGGCATACCTTTGGACTTTTTCCAGCTTCGTCTTGTGATTAACAAGGTACGGGATCCATGCTGGGGCTGGGGCTGTGTGTGTGTGTGTGTGTGTGTGTGTGTGTGTGTACTCACCTAATTGTACTCACCTAATTGTGCTTGCGGGGGTTGAGCTTTGGCTCTTTGGTCCCGCCTCTCAACTGTCAATCAACGACTAGACTAGACGACTATCCTTGACTAGATATGGACTCCATGCTGGGGCTGCATACTCCAGGATTGGCCTGACATATGTAGTATACAAAGTTCTGAATGATTCTTTACACAAGTTTCTGGATGCCGTTCATATGTTGGCCAGCCTGTCATATGCCGCTGATGTTATCCTCTTGATATGGGCTGCAGGGGACTGGTCTGGCGTGATGTCAACCCCCAAGTCTTTTTCTCTCTACATTACATTTGCTTGGGTTAAACTCTAACAACCATTTGTTCGACCATTTCTTCAGCTTGTCAAGTGTGTGTGTGTGTGTGTGTGTGTGTGTGTGTGTGTGTGTGTGTGTGTGTGTGTGTGTGTGTGTGTGTGTGTGTGTGTGTGTGTGTGTGTGTGTGTGTGTGTGAGTACTCGCCTAGTTGCACTCACCTAGTTGTGTTTGCGGGGGTTGAGCTCTTGCTCTTTGGTCCCGCCTCTCAACCGTCAATCAACAGGTGTACAGATTCCTGAGCCTATTGGGCTCTTTCATATCTACACTTGAAACTGTGTATAGAGTCAGCCTCCACCCACATCACTTTCTAATGCATTCCATTTATCAACACTCTGACACTAAAAAAGTTCTTTCTAATATCTCTGTGGCTCATTTGGGCACTCAGTTTCCACTTGCGTCCCTTGTGCGTGTGCCCCTTGAGTTAAATAGCCTGTCTTTATCTACCCTATCAATTCCCTTTAGAATCTTGAATGTGGTGATCATGTCCCCCCCTAACTCTTCTGTCTTCCACTGAAGTGAGGCTTAATTCCCGTAGTCTCTCCTCATAGCTCATACCTCTCAGCTCAGGTGCTAGTCTGGTGGTAAATCTTTGAACCTTTTCCAGTTTAGTCTTATCCTTGACTAGATATGGACTCCATGCTGGGGCTGCATACTCCAGGATTGGCCTGACATATGTAGTATACAAAGTTCTGAATGATTCTTTACACAAGTTTCTGGATGCCGTTCATATGTTGGCCAGCCTGTCATATGCCGCTGATGTTATCCTCTTGATATGGGCTGCAGGGGGACTGGTCGGCGTGATGTCAACCCCCAAGTCTTTTTCTCTCTACATTACATTTGCTTGGGTTAAACTCTAACAACCATTTGTTCGACCATTTCTTCAGCTTGTCAAGGCCTTCTTGAAGCCTCAAGCTGTCCTTCTCTGTCTTAATCCTTCTCATAATTTTGGCATCGTCAGCAAACATTGAGAGAAATGAATCTATACCCTCCGGGAGATCATTTACATATATCAGAAACAAGATGGGACCGGGTACAGAGGCCTGTAGGACTCCACTGGTGACTTCACGCCAATCCGAGGTCTCAGCCCTCACCGTAACTCTCTGCTTCCTATTGCTTAGGTACTCCCTTATCCACTGGAGCACCTTACCAGCTACACCTGCCTGTCTCTCCAGCTTATGTACCAGCCTCTTATGCTGTACTGTGTCAAAGGCTTTCCAAAAAAAACAAGAAAATGCAGTCCACCCAGCCGTCTCTTTCTTGCTTAATCTTTGTCACCTGGTCGTAGAATTCTATTAAATTAAGCCAGTTAGGCAAGAATTACCCTCCCTGAACCCATGTTGGCGATTTGTCACGAAGTCCCTTCTCTCCAGATGTGATACCAGGTTTTTTCTCACGATCTTTCCATCACCTTGCATGGTATACAAGTCCAGGACACTGGCCTGTAGTTCAGTGTCTCTTGCCTGTCGCCCTTTTTGTATATTGGGACCACATTCGCCATCTTCCATATTTCTGGTAGGTCTCCCGTCTCCAGTGACCTACTATACACTATGGAGAGTGGCAAGCAAAGTGCCTCTGCACACTCTTTCAGTACCCATGGCGAGATCCCGTCTGGACCAACAGCCTTTCTAACATCCAGATCCAGCAGGTGTCTCTTGACTTCCTCTCGTAATTTCGAACTCTTCCAAGGCCGCCTGGTTTACTTCCATTTCTCCTAGCACAGTGACCTCACCTTGCTTTGTTGTGAAGACTTCCTGGAACCTCTTGTTGAGTTCTTCACACACCTCTTTGTCATTTTCTGTATACCTGTGTGTGTGTGTGTGGGTGTGAGGGAGGATGGCTGGCTGACTGCCCACTCGACCGCCCGCAAGCATGGGTGGGTGGAGGCTTACCTACCGACCATTGACACGTGGCATAGTAACCTATTCCTTTCTCTGTCAGACAAAGAAACAAAGAAGACACGTTTTGTCACGGCACGAACGCAGTAATATTGTAATGATCTAAGCGCCAGATCATTGGCTCTCCCTTCTCCTTTCTCCCTTTCTTCTCCCTTTCTCCCCTCCTCCTTGGTCACTCCAGTTGACAGTTTTATATACCGTGACAAATTACCGTAATTCTCAAGTTTCGGGTAAGGGAGTGAGAGCCAACCGTCCTTTAGGATTTCCTGTCTTACCGTGGGAATGGTGCGTGACCCTACGGGAGTAAAACATCACTTTTAGAGCAGGCCTATGTCCCAAGGCCTATGGGGCAGAGCTAGTCAAGAATTGCCTTGTCTGAGAGTGACACGAGTGTTATTAGAGTAGGTTATATTTCAATTGTGATTTAAATATACAGTTTCAATAATAAAATAATGTTAATGTCATTTTGGTGAGTTATCTGTCCCCTTGTGTTTTTGTCTATGTTATTCATCCTGGTGATTTTCATGTGCTGTGTTAGAAATTCCCCTGTGTTTCTCCATCTTAGGAATAATAAAGTCAATCGAGAATCTCCCGTTCAGTTCAGTAAGACTAAAGTATTAATCCATTCAAATTCAATCACTGGTCCATTGAGTTCCCTGATTATCGAGTCCCTTCCTTCCTGGGGACCAATAATTATAGACACATTCATTCATTTAGAAGGTGGTGGCAGTGTGTAAAGGTAAGAAAATTAATAATCCCTATTTCTTGTGATGTCCTCATTTAATATTCAGCTTATATTCGTGACAGTCCAGTGAGGGGTCATACTGGTCCGTTAATAGTGTTTTGCTGGGTTATTACGTGGAGAGAGAAAGAGGAGTGTACAGTGTTCAGTGTACATATGACATGTTCGAGTAAACGAGATATTACAAGTTATTACAAATATGTACAACGAGTTATTACAATGGTAGCAGCGGTGTTTCAATAATTTCTTGACGATTATTGAAGCCTCACGCGTCTGTCCGTTCGGTTATGCTGTGTGGTGAGAGTGCAGCCGGGGCCCATGAGATAAAGTCGACGGTAATCTTATGTGGTGCGGTTCGCATAGAGTAGGCGATTCTAGGGTCGTGAGAGGCTGGTAAGGTTTATTACAGGCACTTAAGTATGCGCTAGCAGGCAGTTCAGTGTGGAGGCCGCCTTGGGTAGTTGGACAGGGTACTATTTTCTCGACCCTCTGCAACTACGGACAAGGGTGTTGCATGGTGGTTTTGCAACAACAATTCTAGGTTTCGAATTGTCGGGGCGGGGAAGTATTAGGACGCTAATTATTTATCCCCGAGGGCGTGTTAGGCGACCCAAACGCTAGTTTTTACGGTACAACCATGAAGGTACCAAGAGTTACTGAGGGATGGCGTAGTAAATTCTCTAGCAACGGAATTACGGTGGTGTCGGACAGTTAGATCCGTCGGGTGTTCCGCTATCTAGTCTAACCGTTGACCGCGAAGGACGGGATTTATTTGGTACTGTCGGGATATTGGTGGATGTGGTTACCGAGACTGGTAAAAACGACAGGGCGGGCCGGGACGGGACGGTTATGGGTTAAATCGAGATCTCCTTAAGTACTAAATTAAGTTCCCTGTATATTAAGTTCCCTTTCAAGTTACGTATCCCTCCATTGGTTAAGTATCCCCCTTGTTAGGTAATTTTCGTATATAAGTGTTATTATTTTCTAAGTATTTGTTTTATATTTCTGTTATATCTGGAGTTTTGTTCACATGTATGCAGTAGTAATTCTCTGGGAGAATTACTAAGGTGAGT